>JARQOD010001084.1:0-110150 GCA_033576555.1 Oophaga sylvatica | reverse complement strand
GGGGGTTTCAGATGGGTTCCCCCATATTGCACTTAGGAAAAGGAGAACAACACCCCAGTTCGGGATCTTACTGAACCCTGTTGAACTTGATAAGAAAAGTTTTATTTATAATAAAGTTATATTTCATATTTTAGAAAGTTAATAATTCCATTAAAGTTATATCTATATAGTACAGTAGTTATATGTAACGTTCAAATGAAGGTGCCTCCCATAAAGGGAAGAAAAGTTACGTGTTTGACTGTTTACCCTGTTGCAATGCATTACAGAGAAATATTTGCATGTTGTAACATCTGTTTGCTCTGTTCCAGCCCGAGGATGTGCTGTGTTTAACAGGGGGGAATGTGGTGCCCCTGAGGGTCCAGTCGCCACAGAGGTACTACACCTCAGCCAGTGATGTGGTACTCCGCTCTCAGGTAAGGAGGGGGCACTACCCAGTACTCTCACACTAGCACCCAACACCAGACCTCTCTAGGCCAGGGAGGGAGTAGGTAGGAGGTGTGGGTGGAGAGTAGAGAAAGGGTGCAGAAAAATGAAGTGACATTTGGAGGAGGAGTAGGCAGTTGGTGCTGGGGACTGTAAGAGAGAGGAGCTGTCCCTAGACTGGAGAAGAGTGAGAAGTGAGAGAAAGAACGTAGGAGTTAGAGAGCGACTCCAGAGAAAGACAGAACGGGTCCTCGGGGCACGGGAAGTGAACATTCCACCTGTGGCACCCGAATCCACACCAACCGTCGTCTGGTGGCGGGTTGAGGTCGCAGTAGGGGACCGGCCCCAGACTAGTGGAGAAACTTAGGACTCTGCTAGCAAACCAGAGGCTGTGGTAACTGTATGTGCTACAGCCAATTCCACACACATTCACTGAAAAGGCTGCCACATAGGATTAAAGAGACCTAGAGCAGTGGTTCTCAACCTTTCTAGTGCCGTGACCCCGCAATACAGTTCCTCATGTTGCGGTGACCCCCAAACCAAAAAATAATTACAGTAGTCCATACAATATTATGGGCACCACATAGTCCTCCATACAGTATTATGGGCCAAATATAATGCTCCATAAAGAATACTGGTCCCCATATAATGCTCCATACAAAATATGGAGCTCTTCTCTGCACTGTGCTGCGTTCTGCACTGTTACGGCTCAGGAAAGGGCACTGTGGAAAGACTCCCCATTATCATCATCATTGCCTCCCCATCACATCATTGCCTCCCCATCATCATTGCCTCCCCATCATCATTATCATTGCCTCCCCATCATCATCATCATTGTCTGCCATCATCATTGGCTCCCCATCATCATCATTGCCTGCCCATCATCATTGGCTCCCATCATCATCGCCTCCCCATCATCATCATTGCCTGCCCATCATCATTGGCTCCCCATCATCATCATTGCCTTCCCATCATCATTGGCTCCCCATCATCAACATCTTTGCCTGCCCATCATCATTGGCTCCCCATCATCATCGTTGCCTCCTCACCACCATCACTGCCTCCCCCCATCACCATCACACATACAGCACCACACACAGACAGCACCGCAGCACTCTCTGACATACACACACGCAGGCAGACACACACACACACACTGATACACACAGACACATACATCTCACCTGTCCGGCGCCCGCGCTCTCTGCCACAGCCGGCCGCTGAATGATGACGTCATCCAGCGGCGCTGCTGTGACAGGAAGCACGGGCGCCCCCTGGAGCCCGGAGCTACGGAAGCACGGGGAGAGGTAAGTATTGCGCCCCCTGCTCAGGCCGGGTCCCCCCTCTCCCCGCACAGTGGACTCACCGACCCGCCGCTCAGCTCCGGAGGGTCCCGGGCCGCTGCACTGTGACTCCGTGGGAGGAGGAATTGCTGATGCTGCCACGGACCATCCCCGCCTGCCCACGCTACGCCCGCGCCCTACACCCGCCCACGCTACGCCCCTTCTACGCCACTGGGCTAAAGCCATCGGAAATATGTATTTTCCGATGGCTTTAAGCCAGTGGTCCCCAACCTTTTTTGCACCAGGGACCGGCTTCAAGAAAGACCATTCTTCCAGGGCCCGGCAGGGCGGGGATGGAGGTGTGGCAGGGGTGGGGCTTTGGTCATAAGGGGGCGGGGCTATGGACGGGGTTGTAGTTTAGTAATAGTGCATACTCATCATTTAATTATAACATTTATAATGTGAATGTGACTCCCTTGTATACAAGGCTCCGCTCCCATCCTTGTATGCATGGCTCCGCTCCCACCCTTGTTTATATGGCTCCGCTCCCCCTCCCATCCTGTATCATGGCTCCGCTCCACCCTCCCATCCTGTATACATGGCTCCGCTCCCCCCTCCCATCCTGTATACATGGCTCCGCTCCCATCCTCCCATCCTGTATACATGGCTCCGCTCCCCCTCCCATCCTGTATATATGGCTCCCTCCCCCTCCCATCCTGTATATATGGCTCCGCTCCCCCTCCCATCCTGTATATATGGCTCCGCTCCCCCTCCCATCCTGTATATATGGCTCCACTCCCATCCTGTATATATGGTTCCGCTCCCCCTCCCATCCTGTATATATGGCTCTGCTCCCACCCTCCCATCCTGTATACATGGCTCCGCTCCCCCTCCCATCCTGTATACATGGCTCCGCTCCCCCTCCCATCCTGTATATATGGATCCGCTCCCATCCTCCCATCCTGTATACATGGCTCCGCTCCCATCCTCCCATCCTGTATATATGGCTCCGCTCCCCCTCCCATCCTGTATATATGGCTCCGCTCCCATCCTGTATATATGGCTCCGCTCCCCCTCCCATCCTGTATACATGGCTCCACTCCACCCTCCCATCCCTGTATATATGGCTCCGCTCCCATCCTCCCATCCTGTATACATGGCTCCTCTCCCATCCTCCCATCCTGTATATATGGCTCCGCTCCCCTCCCATCCTGTATACATGGCTCCGCTCCCATCCTGTATATATGGCTCCGCTCCCCCTCCCATCCTGTATACATGGCTCTGCTCCCCCGTCCCCTCCCCCCATCATACTTACCCTCCTCGCTCCGTCGCTGCAGGTCCCTGCATCCCTCTCGGCCGCGGCAGCTTCCTCCTGTGTGCAGCGGTGACGTAATACCGCTCATTAAGGGCATGAATATGGACGCCACGCCTATGGGAGTGGCGTCACGTCCATATTCATTCCCTTAATGAGCGGTACTACGTCACCGCACTGCCAGGAGGAAGCTGCCGCGGCCGGCAGGGAAGCAGCGACGGAAGGTAAGTATCGATGTCTAATGAAGTCGGCGGCTGCAGCTGTCACTACAGTGCTGCAGCCGCTGGCTCCTTTAAGCGACCCCTGTGTTTTGGTAATTCGACCCCCGCCGGGGTCGCGACCCACAGGTTGAGAACCGCTGACCTAGAGGATGTCGCCCGATAGGATCCGAGGCTGCTGGCTTGGGACACTGTGTGTGAGGAGCAGGGCAGGAGAGGCGGGAGCCAGCGCAGTGAGATAGCCAGAGAAGGAACATAGGAAGGGGGTCCTGGTAAAGTGTACCCCAAACTACCTGAGAGCTGGCTGGACCACCGACCTGGAGGACACAGCACCCCGGCTGGGGATTGTAACCTGCAACACCGTGAATAAGGCCGGCGTCAGACACAACGACAAAAAATCGGTCCGTTTTAGTCGGTCGATTGTCGTATCAAAATGCAAACATCACACATCCTTCTGGCATCCGATTTTCCTTCAAAGATGCAATTTAATCGCATGTGTGTGTACCTTGTAACATCCGATTTTCATCCGACCACCGTTTTTTTGTCGCAGCTTACCAAAAAGGACCAATAACGGTTTTGAGGCCTGATACTAATTTAAATCATCAGGCAGAGCTATATTTAAGTGATCTGCTACAGCTGTGACTCTCCCACCTTTGGACTGGTTTAATTTTGTTCCTTCTGCTTAGTGCTTGCTAGCTGCTTTATACAAACATGAGCGACACACTCAGATTTACTCCCACTGAGCGTGTGCTGTTCCATTGGGTTATATCCAGACGTTTTGGGGAGGCATATCCTGTAATATCAGATCCCAGAAGACGCAGAAGGATGTGGGTACATCCACTTTTGACAAGAAGGATAACTAAAGGCCATTTTCACCGGCTATATTTGTCACTGCGTAGGCATGGAGAGAAGTTTTTCCTATATTGTCGAATGAGCATAGCTACCTTTGATACGTTGCTTGACATTGTGCGCCCTGGGATCACATTTCAGGACACCAGGATGAGAAAAGCAATTTCTGCAGAGGAACGCCTTCTCCTAACAATAAGGTATGTGTGTCAACGATATGTTGATGATGTTTTCCTCCACATACTCACTTTGCAAGTGTTGGAGCACACTTCTTGTAAACTTATAATGTGTGTAATGTATTTCTCAACCTTAGCTATCTCAATTATTGCCTATGGTGTATTCTACAGAAGCCATGGCTTGTAATCTAATTTCCAGCATGTGTGCTCTAACTAACTCAAGCATTGTAAGTGTTGTGAATGCTGTTTTTTTTTTTATTTAACTGATTTGTCCATGTTCTATGTGTGTTACAGGTTCCTTTCTACTGGCATGTCCTACGCTGCTCTGCACTTAGAGTTCCTAATAGGCAGATCAACAATTTCTGGCATTGTTCGGTCAACTTGTGTGGAAATTTGGAACAGACTACATGAAGAAGTCATGCCTGAACCCAAAATGAGTGACTGGTTGAGGATAGCACAGGGTTTTGACCAAAATTGCCAGTTTCCACACTGTATAGGAGCCCTGGACGGCAAGCACATACGTGTTCGGAAACCTCCTAACTCAGGCTCCCAATTCTTCAATTACAAACAATATTTTTCTGTTGTTTTGTTGGCCTTGGTCGACACAAACTACATGTTTATAATTGTAGACATTGGGGCCTATGGAAGGACTGGAGACTCAAGAGTCTTCAATACTTCCATAATGGGTAGGCGGATACGCAATAACCAACTGGACCTACCTCCAGCAAGTCAACTTACTGACTCTATTCCAGAACATGTGCCTTATGTTATAGTAGCGGATGAGGCCTTTCAATTAACCCGTAATGTAATGAGGCCATATCCCCGTCGCTATCTCACCCATCGGCGTAGAATATTTAATAGTCGGCTGTCACGTGCTCGGCGTCTGGTGGAGTGCACATTTGGAATTCTTTGTGCTAAATGGCGGGTACTTCAATCTGCAATTTAACTCAGTGAAGACAATGTTAATGTGGTCCTCAAAGCATGTGTGGTCCTACATAATTTTTGTAGAATCCATGAATGCTCCTCTCAACATGTGGGTGAATTAGCCTCTGTGAATGTGTCTTTGCCTATGTCACCACCCATCCATCCCCGTCGTCCACCTTCAGGCATAAAAGTACGTGATGTGTTCACTCAATATTTTGTGTCCCCTGAGGGTGCTACTGCCTGGCAAGAGGAGGCATTATTACACATGTAGTGTGGCTATGTTGCTCTGTCATAAAGATATTTCTTCTCACTTTATTGTATATGTTGTGATGTTTTTGTTGTCATGTTGTGTGTAAGTTACGCAGCCCATCACCTTTTGAAATAATCACATACAATCAATGCCACTTAAATATTTTTTTATGTCTGCTGTTATGTTTAGTGGCTTTAAACATAATGCTAAAGGACTAATGTGTCCCTAGCTTTTTTAAACATATTTGCTGATAAATTCTCAGCAGTAAAACAAAGGTAAATTTTATAAGTTAAAACATAAACATAATAAATACATAACACCTATAACTGCTGGTAGATGTGTGGTGGTGAAGGTGGAAGTCCAGCTTGTGAGGGCTGGCTAGACTGTTCTCCAGCCACTGTGTCACCATGAGTGGTGGCTGACTGAGCAGTTTGCTGCATGCTTCTGGCTTGCTCTGGATGTGGGTTTGGGTATGTTAAGTTTGGGAACTGTTGTGGGTAGTCATAATATGACTGCCCACTTACACTATAGCCCCCAAAATGCCCATGTCGACCATACCCATGTTGTGGCCAGCATTGAACATTGGGTATGGTCGAGTGGGCATATTGTGACTGGCCACTCTGTGCCATGGCTTGGAGCTGGTTAGCTCTGTATAAAGAAGAAGCTGTAGTAGGATGAGGAGGAGGAGTTGGGTTCTGTTGGACACAAGGAGGAGGTGGAGGAGGAGGATGATGATGAGGAGGAGGATCAGAGGCTGATGCAGATTGTGAGGGATTTGGACCCAACAATCTAAATACATTTTCTGGACCAACCACCCATCTATCAAGATAATTTAGTAGGTTGGTTGGATCATTAGGCGGTGTTCCAGCATCCAACACAATATGCAGTGCACTTCTGATCCGCAGTATGTGCTGTCTTGGAATCGCCCGGAGGTAACGGGCCAGACTGCGGCAAAATCCCTCCTCACCATCATAATTAGCTACAGTGGACAAATAGTCCAGCACTCCTCGGTCCACCTGCCTCCTTGTGACAGAACCAACTCCTTCTCTTCTACGCCTGGGTCGCCGTGCAACATCTGCTGTAGGCGAAGCCACATCCAGGGGCCTACCAGGGCTGCTGCTCAGGGGAGGGTCTTGCGACTGTAGAGCCAATCTCTCAGACTCCACTGCTGGTGGTGGTGGTGGTGGTGGTGATGCTGCTGCTGCACTTGCTGCTGATGATGGGCCAGCCTCCTCAACATCCCCACAGGGTCGATAACTGCCTCCGAGTCCGAAGCTGGCTCTCTGTCTGTAAGGTTTGACTCGGTGCTAGAGAATATGAAAAATTTATTACAATTTATTCATTAAAAATCATATAAACTTTGTACAGACATGAACTTACGGTCGCAAATCCAGAGCTGGAGCAAGAAAATTAAGTCGATCAAAATACACATATTTGCGCTTAGTGCTTGCTGCTGCCCCACTGCGCCCCTCAGCTGTCTCTCTCTCTCCTGTAGCAGTCTCTACAGCTACGCCAACGTCTTGTAACATCTGAGGCTGAAAAATTAACAGATACAATAACATTTTTAAATTATGTGCCCTTGTAATGTATTTAAAAAAAAAACGTACACCAGCAATATATTACTTTTTTAACCTGTTATAGGGGTATAGAACAGCAATACAAATTGTATGTAGGTAAAATAACAATTTAATATTACAAGGGTTCATACATAGAAAGCTGTATGACATATGTGTCACAATACTTAGCATTTATTTGGCACACAGCAATGGAATTAACAAAAGGGACACATATTAAGTAGTTCACCTACGCATTTATTGTGTCCGGCAAAATTTTAAACTTTAATTTGGCGACCATTGCAGTAGGACCTAAATATCACACCAACACAGACGGCACCTGAACATTCATCATACCAGGACCTTCAGTTGGTCCCTGCCCTGTGTGATTCCCGTATATATGGGATGGAGCGTTTTCAAGTTATCATATCCCACAGTGGCCTCCTCTGTTCCTTTTGAGTTATGTTCCTTAAGGTTTGAGAAACACCCATTGCAGGGTCGAAACGTTACCTCTACATGTTTTTAGTCTGTGGAGTTTTGAAGTTACACTTTTTCCACTTGCATTGAAAGTTTTTTTGTTTTTGCGGCTGTTTTGACAATTACAGGAGCTAAATATTACATGTGCTTGGATTTCTCACATAGCATTGGGGGTTCAACAGGAATAACTGATTTATTCAACACATTTCGGGTTCACATATAAGGGTACAGGGACATTATAACACATTGTTGTTGGTACATACTGAGTAGTCAAACAGTATTGTAAGCGGTTTCAAGTCGTTACTTACTAATGCGTTCTTGGTCCTCCCTAGACCTGTCGCCAAAATCCGGGAACATCTGTCCACATATTCTCCTCCAAGCCGCATCCTTCCGCGACCGGTTCGAATAATTTGGATCCCGCTGGTCCCAAAGTTCTGGCCTCTCCTGGACCAGAACGATCAACATCTCCACATTGATGTGACTGGCCATGGTTCTGGACTCCGTGGAGGCGGTTTCCTGTTTGGGTTTGAATTTTCGTAGCCTAATTAGCATGTCAGCCCTTCCTGGCAATTATCCTGATGCAATTTCCTGACACCTGGGATAGTGGTGCGATTTAATCGCAAGTCACACGTGCGGTCCGTTTGTAATCCGATTTTTCATCGCTCCCATAGACTTGCATTGGCGATAGTCGACCCACAATCGGTGACAATCGCAGCATGCTGCGATTGCACATGGACGTTTAAAACGGACCACAAAAAATCTGATACTTGGACCTGCTCCATAGATTAACATAGGGCAGACTGCAATACGATATTTCATCGTATTGCAGTCGTCCGATTCTGTCGCCAGTGTGACGCCGGCCTAAAAGTGAAAAGAAACAAATCAAAAATTTGTCATCAAGGATTAGAGAAAAAAATGTATAGTGTAAACATATAAATACAAATAAAGAGTTATTTATTGTATAAAATGTCAGTTTTATATTTTTGTTAATTAAGTCCTATTTATTTATTCCTTTACTATGCTTATTGTATTCCCACCTGCAGACTAACAGGGGCTATTAGGGCTAGTCTGGGACAGCCGCGGAGTGGGGGCTCCAAACAATCGTATCTTTTAGGGTGCCAACCTCCACTGTCAGGAAGGGACAGCATGCTACTGTAGGGAATTGTACAGGTTCTATATATATTATATATATATTGGCTTGTGATTTTTATTGGTTATACACTGGGTTGGTGAATTTTAATAATGAATAAAAATTAATATTTTAAAAGGATTTTATCTTTACACTAAAAGTGAAAAGACTACAACATGCTGTGTTCCCTGAACTATTAACTGCATTATCTGTCCTGCACCATAACCACCATCACCATCTTTAACACTTTAGCTGCCATGGAGCCTTGTTGTGAACACCTTTAGTCTGGCTTCTGAGGTTGGGCTCCCTCTGGTGGCTGCTTCTGGTGCTGGAGCTGCCCTGGCTAACAGAGGACAATAACCTGATGGGGATGATTGGCAATCAGGTGTTACTGACTGGGGAGATATAAGTGAGCAACCTTCCCATAATGCTTGCCGGTGATTTGTTTATCCTTGCCTTTTGGAAGTCTGCTTGCGCCCTGCTGAGTCCTGCATCTTTAAGATAAGTTATTTTGCTGTTAAATCTGTGGCTTTTGTTCACATTTTGCTCTTCTCAGTTTTCTGCAATGCTGGAGTTAGTTCTGCTGGCATTCCCTGCGGGGACCCGTGCTGGACTATGTGTTGATTTGCCACAGCCTGCTTCAGTCTTTCTGTGGTTCTAGTTCCCTGTTATTTCTGTATCTGATGTTTGCTTCCAGTAACACCAGAGTTCTGATTTAGCGGGGGAGAGGCCGTGTGGTCTCAGTATTTTTGCATATCATATCATATTTTGGCTCTACTCCTGGGCAGTTAGCTTTCCCCTTTCTCTCTTTAGGCTTAGTTAACTCTTTGGCTGTGCCGAGGCGTCTAGGGCATCGTAGGTACCTCCACGGCTAATTCTAGTTGTGTTGTCAGTTTAGGGGTCTGCAATCAGCTGAGTTACCAACCTCTTTGATGTCTGGTTGCCTAGTCTATGTTTCCTATTATCCTCCTCATTTACCTAATCATAACAGAATCACCGGCCCTAACTGTAGATTCTACATTAGAGTACTCTAAAGAAGGAAAGAATTTAAAAAAAAAAGGTTGTCAGAATTTTTTATATATTTTTTCCTCTTTTTCTCTGGGGCCATAGGAGGATTTTTTCTTCATGAAGACTAAACATTTGTCTGATCGTGTTGAGCAGCTCGCTGCTGTAGTTCAGAGAATTTCTGCCTATCTCGCTCAGTTGTCTACGGTAGAATCGAAGATCCCTATTCCTGATTTATTTTCTGGGGATCGGTCTAAATTTTTGAACTTTAAGAATGATTGTAAATAGTTTTTTGCCTTGAAACCTAATTCCTCGGGGAACTCGGTGCAGCGGGTTAAAATTATCATCTCCTTGTTGTGCGGCGACCCTCAGGACTGGGCTTTTTCCCTGACCCCTGGGGACCCTGTTTTGGCTAATGTGGATGCGTTTTTTCAGGCTCTGGGATTGTTGTATGATGAACCTAATGTTATTGATCAAGCTGAGAAAACCTTATTGGCATTGACCCAGGGTCAGGAAGCGGCAGAGTTATATTGTCAGAAATTCCAAAAGTGGGCAGTCCTTTCTAAATGGAACGATTATGCCCTAGCGGCTCTTTTTCGGAAAGGTCTGGCAGAGACCGTAAAAGATGTTATGGTGGGATTTCCTGTCCCCTCTGGTCTCACCAACTCTATGTCTTTAGCCATTCAGATTGACAGATGGTTACGTGAACATAAAACTATGCGAGAGGTGGTGTTGCCTTTCGAGCGTACCTCTGAGCCCATGCAGTGTGATAGGGTTATTTCTGGGGCTCAATGTCAGGAATTTAGAAGATGTAATAAGTTGTGCTTCTATTGTGGGGAGGCCTCTCATACTATTTCTGTCTGCCCTAAGCGGGGAAATTGTTTTGCTTGCTCATTTGTTTTGGGCAATGTACAGCCTAAATTCCTCTTAAAGGTTACCTTGATCTGCTCCTTATCTTCATTTTCTGCTAAGGCTTTTGTTGATTCAGGAGCAGCCCTAAACCTGATAGATTTTGACTTTGCCAAACATTGTGGTTTTCCCATGGTACCCCTGCGGACTCCTATTTCTTTGCAGGGTAATGATGCTACCTCTTTGGCGGAGAATAAACCCCAGTTTTGGGCCCAGGTGATAATGCGGGTAGCCCTGGATCACCAATAGAATTGTAAATTTTTGATGTTACATAATTTACATGACATTGTTGTACTGTGGTCAGTTGGGGTTGTCAATGTGTTCATAGTGACACTCCTGTTTTCTCTACCTCTCCCCAGTCTCAGGATGTCCCTGACTATTTGGCTGATTTTTCTGATGTGTTTAGTGAGAGTAAGTCTGCGTCCTTGCCTCCTCACAGGAGTTATGATTGCGCGATTGACTTAGTGCCCGGTTGTAAATTTCCCAAGGGTCAGCTCTTCAATTTATCTGTACCTGAACATGATGCTATGTGATCTTATATCAAGGAGTCATTGGAGAAGGGTCATATTAGACCATCCTCTTCACCTTTAGGTGCTGGCTTTTTCTTTGTAGCCAAGAAGGATGGCTTATTGAGGCCATATATTGACTATCATCTCCTTAATAAAATCACTGTTAAATATCAGTATCCGTTACCCCTGATTTCCGATTTATTCTCCAGAGTGAAAGGTGCTAGTTGGTTTACCAAGCTTGACCTTAGGGGGGCATATAATCTTATTCGCATTAAGCACAGTGATGAATGGAAGACGGCGTTTAATACTCCTGAGGGGCATTTTGAGTACCTAGTGATGCCTTTTGGGCTCGCTAAAGCCCCTTCCGTCTTCCAATCTTTCATGAATGATATTTTACGAGATTTTGTGGACAAGATTTTGATCTTTTATTTGGACGATATTTAGATTTTTTCCAATGACTGGGATTCTCATGTGGAACATGTTCGGATTGTATTCCGGACATTGAGAGAAAATGCTTTGTATGTTAAGGGATCAAAATGTCTCTTTGGCGTACAAAAAAATTCGTTTTTGGGCTTCATTTTGTCTCTGTCCGCTATTGAAATGGACCCGGTCAAGGTTCAGGCCATTTATGATTAGGTTCAGCCCACTTCCTTTAAGGCTTTTCAGAAATGTTTGAGTTTTGCTAATTTTTACCATAAATTTATAAGGAATTTTTCTGGTATTGTAAAACCACTGACGGATTTGACCAAAAAAGGGGCTGATGTGGTGAATTGGTCTCCAGAGGCAGTTTCGGCATTTCAGGAGCTTAAGCAGTGATTCACTTCTGCTCCTGTTCTACGGCAACCTGATGTTTCTCTCCATTTCAGGAGGAGATAGATGCTTCTGAGATTGGTGCAGGAGCCGTTTTGGTCCAAAGGGATCCTGTAACCTCTAAGATTAACCCTTGTGCCTTCTTCTCTCGAAATTTTCCCCATCTGAACGTAATTATGATATGGGGAATCGGGAATTATTGGCTATGAAGTGGGAGTTTTAAGGGTGGAGACATTGGTTGGAGGGAGCCAAACATCAAGTTGTGGTCCTCACTGACCACAAGAACTTGAACTATCTCGAATCAGCCAAGCGATTAAATCCTAGACAGGCTAGGTGGGCCTTGTTTTTCACGCATTTTAATTTTGTGGTTTCCTTTCTTCCTGGCACTAAGAATGTTAAGGCAGATGCCCTCTCTAGGAGTTTCTTTGCAGATTCTTTTGATGTGACTGAGCCTACTACCATTCTAAATGAGGGTGTGGTTCTTTCCGCTATCTCACCTGATTTGAGACTTGCGCTGGAGGAATTTCAGGGGGATAAACCTGAACGGTGCACTATGGGGAAATTGTATGTACCCGACCAATGGAGGAGGAGAGTAATGTCTGAAATTCATTGTTCCGCATTGGCTGGTCATCCCGGTATTTTTGGTACCAGAGATTTGGTGAGTCAGTCTTTTTGGTGGCCTGCTTTATCTCATGATGTCAGGAATTTTGTGCAGTCCTGTGGGACTTGTTCTCGGTCCAAACCCTGTTCTCGCTCTAGTGGATTGTTAGTGCCACTGCCTGTGCCCAGGAGGCCATTGTCCCATATCTCAATGGATTTTATTTTCGACCTCCCTGTCTCTCTGTGATAGATTTTCCAAGATGGTCCATCTTGTACCACTGCCAAAGTTGCCATCCTCTTCTGAGTTGGTGCCCTTGTTTTTTCAGCAAGTGGTTCGATTGCACGCATTTCGGTGAACATTGTATCTGACAGAGGAGTCCAGTTTGTTTCCAGATTTTGGAGAGCCTTTTGTTCTAAACTGGGAATTCAGTTGTCCTTCTCCTCTGCGTTTCCCCCTGAGACCAATGCGCAGACTAAGAGAACAAACCAGACTTTGGAAACATATCTGAGATGTTTTGTGTCTGCTGATCAAGATGACTGTGTCTCTTTTTTGCCCCTGGCTGAATTTGCTCTAAATAATAGGGCTAGTTCTGCCACTTTGATGTCCCTTTTCTTCTGCAACCTCGGATTTCATCCTCGGTTTTCTTCAGGGCAGGTGGAGGCTTCTGCCTGTCCAGGTGTGGATTCCATGGCAGAGAGAATGCAGCAGAATTGGAATCAAGTAGTGGATAAGTTGTCTTTCTCTCAGGAGAGGGCCCAACGGTTTGCCAACCGGCATAGGACTGATGGTCCCCGGTTTAAAGTAGGTGACATGGTTTGGTTGTCCTCCAAAAATATTCCTATGAAGGTTGCATCTCCAAAATTTAAGCAAAGGTTCTTTGGACCTTATAAGATTTTGGAAATCCTTAATCCCATTTCTTTCCGTTTGGCTCTTCCTGGAACGTTTAAGATTCACAACATTTTTCATAAATCTTTGTTGAAAAGGTTTGTTGAGCCAGTAGTTCCTATGGCTGCTCCCCCTGATCCTGTATTGGTTGAGGGCAATCAGGAGTATGAAGTAGAAAAGGTATTGGATTCTCGTCTGGCTAGACGGAGACTCCAGTGAAAGATTATGGTCAGTCGGATAATTCTTGGGTGTTTTCGTCTGACATTCATGCCGAGAGATTTGCTCGCGCCTTTCACCGGGCCCATCCTGATCGGCCTGGTGGCTCAGGTGAGGGTTCGGTGACCCCTTCTCAAGGGGGGGGGGGTACTGTTGTGAACACATCTAATCTGGCTTCTGAGGTTGGGCTCCCTCTGGTGGCTGCTTCTGGTGGTGGAGTTGCCCTGGCTAACAGAGGTCGATCACCTGACGGGGATGAATGGCAATCAGGTGTTACTGACTGGGGAGATATAAATGAGCAGCCTTCCCATAATGCTTGCCGGTGATTTGTTCTTCCTTGCCTTTTGGAAGTCTGCTTGTGCCCTGCTGTGTCCTGTATCTTTCAGATAAGTTATTTTGCTCTTAAATCCGTGGCTTTTGTTCACATTTTGCTATTCTCAGTTTTCTGCCTTGCTGGAGTTAGTTCTGCCGGGATTCCCTGCGGGAACCCGTGCTGGACTCTGTGTTCATTTGCCACAGTCTGCTTCAGTCTTTCTGTGGTTCTAGTTCCCTGTTATTTCTATATCTATTGTTTGCTTCCAGTAACACCAGAGTTCTGGTTTAGCGGGGGAGAGGCCGTGTGGTCTCAGTATTTTTGCATATCAGACGTGTTGGAGTTTTCTTAGGGTTTTTGCTGGATTGCAGACAGTATCCTTTCCTGTCCTGTTCTATCTAGACAGTCTGGGCCACAGCATTTGCTTACTCTATTTTCTGTCTGTGTTTGTGCTTCATCTGCCTCACCGTCAATATATGTTTGCGGGCTGCTGTCTATTCCTTTGGGGCTCTACTCCTGGGCAGTTAGCCTTCCCCTTTCTCTCTTTAGGCTTAGTTAACTCTTTGGCTGTGCCGAGGCGTCTAGGGCATCAAAGGTACATCCCACGGCTAATTCTAGTTGTGTTGTCAGTTTAGGGATCTGCAATCCGCTAAGTTACCAAGCTCTCTGGTGTTTGGTTGCCTAGTCTATGTTTCCTATTATCCTCTTCGATTACCTAATCATAACATGGCCTAGCTTTACCCGTGGAGATCTGTAACAACTCTGCTGCATCACCAACTGCCCCAGTGGATCCAAATTGCAGCAATGGATATCTTATTGCCGAGTACCATGGGTGGCATCACAAACTTATTTGCCCTATTAACTTAATTCCCCATCTTCTTTAATGTATGCCCAGGGCCACTAATCAGGTCACTGCCCCATGACTTTTCATAAGAGCTGTCAGACCCGGACCGGCTACCCCACGGCCCTGGCGGGCGCAGCGTAGGCTTTTCGGAAGAGGTGGGTCTTCAGGTTCCTTTTAGAGGTTTACATAGTAGGAGAAAGCCTGATGTTTTGGGGTAGAGAGTTCCAGAGTATAGGGGATGCACGGGAGAAGTCTTGTATGTGGTTGTGGTAAGAAGAGATAAAAGGGGAGTAGAGAAGGATGTCTTGTGAGGATCGAAGGTTCTGTGTAGGTAAATAATGGGAGACCATGTCAGAGATGTATAGAGGAGACAGGTTGTGGATGGCTTTGTATGTCATCGGGTTTTGAACTGGAGCCTCTGGACAATAGGAAGCCATGAAGGGCTTGGCATAGAGGAGAGGCTGGGGAATAACAGGGAAACAGGTGAAGTAGTCGGGCTGCAGAGTGTAGGATGGATTGGAGTGGTGCAAGGGTGCTAGAAGGAAGGCCAGAGAGTATGAGGTTGCAGTAGTCAAGGCGTGAGATGATGAGGGCGTGCACTAGTGTTTTTGCGGTTTCTTGGTCAAGGAATTCACGGATCCTGGTAATATTTTTGAGTTGGAGTCGGCAGGAGGAGGGAAGGGCTTGGATACGTGGCTTGAAAGAGAGGGCAGAGTCGAGAATCACCCCGAGGCACCGAACATGTGTGACTGGGGAAAGTGAGCAGCCATTGACTTTGATGAATAGGTCTGGTGGAGGGGTAGAGAGAGGTGAGGAAAGATGATGAATTCTGTTTTGTCCATGTTCAGCTTTAGAAAGCGAGCAGAAAAGAAAGCTGAAATAGCTGACAGACATTGAGGGATTTGGGTCAGTAGGGAGGTGATGTCAGGTCCAGATAGGTAGATCTGCGTGTCATTATTATTATTCTTATTATTAGTTTTAGTAGAAATAGTAGTAGTAGTTGTAGTATTAGCAGCACAATTGTTGACCATTAATATAACTATTGGTAAAGTACAGGGTTTGGCCACTATTTTTTTATTTATAGCCTTTCCTTAGGACAAGCCATCAATATCTGATCAGTGGGGGTGCAACAAGCTGATAGCGGTGCTGATGATGGTAGCAGCTGATCGACGGTGTTTATGGGTATTGCACTACAGATCCCTCCCATTTAAATTAATAGGAGGTAGTCTGAGGTGTCCGGCCTCGGCATTATAGAAATGAGATAGCTGCTCTGTTCTGGTAGTGTCAAAGAACTTCTGGCCAGTCAGGAAAAAGCAGATTTGCAGGGGTGTTGGCTATCGCTCCCCCACCAATCAGATATTGATTGCTATCCTATGGCTGGGGCATAAAACAAAATAACAATGGCAAAACCATTTGTATGAAGCCCCTGAACCACTGTTTTATACACAAATGAATGTGGATGGCGCTTCAGAGTAATGAAGTACACCACTCACTTATCAGGGTTTAAAGAGGTTGTCCAGTACTTTTATATTGATAGTCGATCCTAAGCATAGGTCATTAATATTAGATCATGGGGGGTGCGACACACAGCGCCAATTGTTGTCTGAAACAGCACAACTCCTTCAACTGTATAGCGGAGTAGACTAAATTTGAATTTGCCTGTTTTCATGGATTTTCCCGAGAAATTTGATTAGAAATGAACTTATTCTCCATGAATTTAATGCCCCTTAATGTCACTTATTATACTCTGAGGCCTTATGCTCACCTCACTGCTCACCTGACCAGTCAATCCCATTGCTCCCTTCCTATTCTCAGGTCCTCCATGCCTTTGTCGCATGGCAACCCCAGCCCTGTGTCCACTCTAAGCTGGGAGCATGTGCAGTGAACTCCAAGGCCTTCTCATAAACGTAAACCTTGGCTTTGAGTGAACAGTGGGTCGGATATGCAGTGCAACAGAGGACCAGAAAGTGGGCATGAAGCAGCAGAGGATTCTAAAAAGGTAAGCTTGGAAAATGTTAAAAATAAAAAAATCATACTCACCTTATCCCAGACGTTTCCGTCCATCCCTGCTGATCCTTGCCTGCTGTCTGGTCCTCTGCACCTCTGTCATGTTACATCTAATACTTATATTTACTCTAGGCAGGAACTTCTGGAAGCAAGTAGGCTACGGAGCACACACACTGAACTTTAGGGTCTAATTATGGCTGGTAACACAGTCCAATAATGAACACAGGATGGAGAAGCAGCATGACGTAGGCACGGTGGATCAGACAGTGAGCACGGGGCAGCCAGAGAGGTGAGGATTAGTGAAGAGCGAACATGGTCAGTTCAAATCTTTTCTGAGCATGCTCGAATAAGGTCTGATTTGAGCATTCTCGGATGCTAACAGAGTGTCTTCGGCATGCTCGAAAATGTGTTTGAGCCATTGCGGCTGCATGTATCGCAGGTGTTAGACAGCTGCAACACATGCAGAGATTTCCTGTTTGTTAGGCAATCCCTACATGTGTTGTGGCGAGACGTGCAGCCGCGGGGACTCAAACATATGTTTTAAGCACGCCGAAGACACTTGATTTGACCCAAGCATGCTCAGATAAGACCTTATCCGAGCATGTTCGGGCATCACGAGTGAGTATTTTTACTTTTTCTCTTTAATTTTTTTTTTTTTTTCTGCCCCTCAACTTTTCAGGAAAATGGCAGTCGCAGCTGGTCACCATTTTACTGAATTTGTAGGGAACAAATTACAAAATGTCTGCGTTTTTCTATAGGAAAGATGTGTATCTTCGTACCGTGTTAGCCAGTAGATAGAAAAATATTTAGACTTGAGAGTCCTCGGTGGTTGATACCTTTTAATGGCTAGTCATTAAAAGGTATCAACCACCGAGGACTCTCAAGTCTAAATATTTTTGTGTTTTTCTAGAATGTGGATTTTTGTAAAATTCAAGTAAAATTCAATTTATGCCCAATTTGCCCATCTTTATTTATTACCTTTGTTCCTTTATTCATGATTCCAAGGTTTTGCTATCTTTTTGCAAAGGTTCATCCCTGTTTTGCAAAATAAGTTAGCAACAATCTTAAAATCTTATTACCAAGTTAATTACCATCTTAATGTGAAACTCTATTAACCTCTTACTGCCATTGGACGGAATAGTACGTCCAATGGCAGGATCCCCGCTTAGATGTGGGCTCCAGCAGTGAGGAGGAGAAGACAGGAGGGGAAGACACCAGTTGTTATGACAGGTTGAAGAGGTGGGTTAGGCTTTGTATGAAGACTGTGGTGAAGTTTGAAACATCTGTAGAGAAAATCCAATCTACCCGAAGATTTCATTCATTATAAGTTTATGCTTAAAACATACAACACTGCCCTTCACCTTTCCAAACAAACCTCTATTTCAAAATCATCATCACCTCACTATCCAATAACCCTAAATGTCTCTTTGACACCTTTCATTCCCTACTCAACCCAAGAGTGCAGGCCCCAACCACGGATCTCCGTGCTGACGATCTGGCCAATTATTTCAAAGAAAAAATTGACCATATCCGACAGAAAAGTGTCTACCAATCCCCTCATATCATGCACTGTCCTCCCTCCCCCATTGCATCTAGCTCACTCTCTGATTTTGAACCAGTCACAGAAGAAGATGTAATAAGGCTGCTTGCATGTTCTCACCCTACCACTTGCACCAGTGACCCTATTCCGTTACATCTCCTCCAGTCCATTTCCCCTGCTGTCACCACTCACCTAACAAAAATATTCAACCTCTCTCTCTCTTCCGGTATCTTTCCCTCTTCATTTAAGCATGTCATCATACATCAATTACTTAAAAAAACATCACTAGACCAAAACGGTACCGCTAAGTATAGACCTGTCTCTAATCTGCTCTTCATCTCTAAACTCCTGGAAAGACTGGTCCACTCCCGTCTTATCTGCTATATCTCAGATAACTCTCTTCTTGACCCTCTGCAATCCGGTTTCCGCTCTTTACACTCTACTGAAGCTGCCCTTATTAAAGTCTCTAATGATCTACTAACAGCTAAATCTAATGGTCACTACTCCATGCTAATTCTATTGGATCTCTGCAGCATTCAACACTGTGGATCATTAGCTCCTCCTCACTATACTCCGCTCCATTGGCCTCAAGGACACTGTTCTCTCCTGGTTCTCCTCCTATCTCTCTAACCGCTCCTTCACAGTATCTTTTGCTGGCTCCTCCTCCTCTCATCTTCCCCTTATGGTTGGGGTTCCTCAAGGATCAGTTCTAGGCCCCCTTCTCTTCTCTTTGTATACCGCCCCTATTGGACAAACAATCAGTAGATTTGGTTTCAATTACCATCTCTATGCTGATGACATCCAATTATACACTTCTCCTGATATCCTGCCTGTCTTTTTAGAAAACACTGGTGATTATCTTACCGCTGTCTCTAACATCATGTCCTCCCTCTATCTGAAACTGAACCTGTCAAAAACTGAACTCCTTGTGTTTCCTCCATCTACTAAGCTATGTGTAAGGTTCTGTGTACATGTTCCTGAAACTCAGTTTGTTCGTCAGCCATTTTACTTTCTGTCTTGCTGCAGCTATCTTGCCCTAGTCAATATGGAGTTTCCAGCTTGCATGTTCCCGCCCTGATTCTCTCCTTTTGCTTCTTAAGCAGTCACAGCTGAGCAATCAGTGCTTCAGAATCTAGCCTGCAGTGAACCTGTGACCTGACTCCTGAAGCCTTGGACCTTGTACTCCAGCTATTCCTACTGAGGAACTCTGAAGCACTTGTGGACTCTGAACCCTGCTCTTTGAAAGACCCACGTTTGCATGGACTTACGGTAACAGAGAAGAAGATCCTGAACCTGTTGTGGAGAGTGATTGCTGAGCTTAGATTACTCTGGCCTGCTGTGTCTCCTGCTTCTGTGTCTGCAAACTGTGTGACTATTTTTGCCAACTTGTATGAAGTAATACAAGACTTTTTATATCAAACCTGTGTCTCACGTATTTTCATCGCACCCAAGCACAAGACGCTATATGAACTGTACTACACACATTACAAGATTCTGAAGCCAAAACGTTAGTGTCTGCTGGGTCTGGAAAGGCTGTGTCTGCTGTAACTGTGGATATCGGATGTCCGGATTGTACTTTCTGTGATGACAGTGGTTGTGACTTCTCACAACCATTCCAGGTGAGCAATTCCCTTAAGTGTTTCTTTTTTTCTGCAGTGTTACCCAGGTAAACACTATTGTTTTTTTTTCTTTTCTCTTTTTTGTCTGCTGTAACTGTGGATATCAGATGTCTGGTTGAACTTTCTGTGATGATAGTGGTTGTGACTGCTCACAACCATTCCAGTACTCCTGTCTTAAAAGATCTGGAAAATGGAGGCCCGCATAAAGGAACTTTGCGGAGTGACTGATAGTATCCTTGCAGATTTGCAGAATATAAAGACCCGTTTTACAAACCTACAGGACCTCACTAATCACAATTTGCAAGTGTTTGGACAGACTGCCCAGGATTTGCGAGCCAGGATTGAGGTTCTAGAGGAGCGAGTCCATGCTCCTGCCGTAGCCCCGAGTTCTGGGATTCCCAAGTTGCCCCCTTTTCGTTTTGGCGGTGAACGTGAGAAATTCAGGGGATTTATTAATCAATGCAATCTTTTTTTTTCTGCACATGCTTCACAATTTCCCACTGAACGATCTAAGGTGCTTACTATAATTATGTTGCTTACCAACAAGGCTTTGATGTGGGCAAACCCTCTGATTGAGACTGAGGATGAATGTTTGAATCACCTTGATGCTTTTATTTCAGCCATGGGGCAGGTGTTTGATGACCCCAATCGAGGTGCAACAGCTGAAGCAGCCATGTTAGCTTTGCGCCAAGGTAAGCACTCGGTAGCTGAATATGCCTTGGATTTCAGGAGATGGGCCCTTGATACCACCTGGGACAGTTCCGCCAAAAAATCTATTTTTCGAAAGGGGTTATCTCCATTGATTAAGGATGAACTTGCTCGTGCCGATCCTCCCACTGCGTTAGGTGACTTTATTAATTACTGCATCCGTATTGATACTCGTCTGACTGAACGCAGACAAGAGAGATGGTTCGAAAGCAATCGCACTAACCATTTCCTACCTTCCTCTCCAGCTAAGGAACCTTTGAGTAGGATTACACGGGAACCTGAACCTGAACCCATGCAGGTAGACTCTTTACAACGACGGGTTAGTGATGCACGCAAGGAACATCGTTTTAAGGAGAATCTATGTTTCTATTGTGGTAAGTCAGGGCACTTCATTATAAACTGCCCCAGCCGTTCTCGTAAGACTACTGCAGCACTCATTCACTGTGAGTGTTGCGAGAGGGGATCTGTCAGGTCCGAGCCTCAGGCTCCAGAGAGATCTGCAGCAACAGATCTTGATTTCTCGGACTTAAACTCCTTTACCTCTGAGGACGTTGACTGTGTAAACGCTGCCATTTTTCAAGTTTCCTCAGCAGTGTCCCAGCTGAATTGTAAGAAAAACAATTCTCATTGCTTTCTTTCCATTAAACTCTGGGTTGACTCAGCTTGGGTGTCTAGCTCTGCTATGATCGACTCAGGGGCAAGTGGAAATTTTATGGATGTCTCCTTTGCTCTGAAACAGGGGATACGTTCAGTGAAGAAGGCTACTCCAGTACAGATGGAAACTGTGGATGGCTCCCTGCTGACCTCTGGACCAGTGGATCAGGAAACAGAGCCTTTGAGGGTTCTTATGGGTAAAGATCATCAAGAGAAACTGTCCTTTATGCTTATCTCTTCTCCCCACTTTCCCATTATTCTAGGGCTACCATGGCTGCAGGCTCAGAATCCTACCATTAACTGGGAGACCAAGGAATTACACTTTCCAGAGAAACAGATGAGTCCAAAAGTGTCAGCTTGCTCTGTTCCTAAAGGAACCATGTCAGTCCCTGAACTACCAGCTGTATACCAGGACTATGTGGATTTATGTGACAAGAAGAACGCTGACCAGCTTCCTCCTCACCGTCCATATGATTGTCCAATTGAATTATTGCCTGGAGCAGAGATACCTTTTGGTAAGATCTACCCCCTGGCGGGGCCCGAGCTAAAGGCTTTAAAGGATTACAAAGACGAAAATCTAGCCAAGGGCTTCATACACCCCTCTTCATCTCCTGCAGGTGCACCCATCTTCTTTGTAAAGAAGAAAGATGGATCTCTGAGACCCTGCGTAGACTATAGGGAACTCAATAAGGTTACTATTAGAAACCGTTATCCATTGCCTTTAATCCCTGAGTTATTGGAGAGAGTGCGACATGCCAAAATTTTCTCTAAACTAGATCTTCGTGGGGCCTATAACTTAGTCCGTATTAGACCTGGGGATGAATGGAAGACTGCATTCAGGTCACGCTATGGACACTTTGAATATCTAGTTATGCCTTTTGGTCTGAGTACCGCCCCAGCCACTTTCCAACACTTGGTGAATGACATCTTCAGGGATCTCCTAGATACATTCGTGGTGATTTATTTGGATGATATTCTAATTTTTTCTAACTCCACAGAGGAACATCATGGACATGTGAGAATCGTCTTGGAACGTCTAAGACAAAATCATCTTTACATCAAACTTGAAAAGTGTGAATTCCATAGGACCGAAATTCAATTTCTGGGGTATGTACTGTCTACACAAGGAATTAGTATGGATGGAAGCAAAACCCAAGCCATCAAGGATTGGCCAAGTCCTAGAAATGTGAAGGAGGTACAGCGCTTCATCGGGTTTGCCAACTTCTATAGACGTTTCATTAGAAATTTCTCTGAGGTAGTGTCACCTATCACCCAACTTACCCGGAAAGAGTCTAGGTTCTCCTGGACTCCCCAAGCCCAGGAAGCATTTTCCCGTCTAAAAGATAAATTTACCACTGCACCTATCCTAGTACATCCCAACCCCGAGCTTGCCTTCATAATAGAGGTAGATGCTTCAGACTGTGCCGTTGGAGCTATACTCTCTCAGAGAACAGGTGAGAAGAATGTCTTGCATCCCTGTGCCTTCTTTTCCCAGCAGTTGTCTTCGGCTGAGAGGAACTACGATGTGGGCAATAGAGAGTTGTTGGCCATTATTGCCGCCTTCAAAGAATGGAGACACCTTCTTCAGGGCTGCACAGCAAATAGTCGTCCTGACAGACCATCGTAACCTTGAATTTATCAGGTCGGCTAAGTGCCTGACTCCTCGCCAGGCTCGCTGGAATCTTTTCTTAAACCAATTTAATTTTATCATTTCTTATAGACCAGGATCGCGCAATGGAAAGGCTGATGCACTCTCTAGGATTTACTCAGCAGAGACACGTCCAATTACTCCTCCTAAGACTATTCTTCCTGACTCTAGATTCCTAGGAGTGATTCATAATCAAGACCTACTTAAGGACATCAAGGAAGCATACCATGCGGATTCCTTTTTGGCACAACCCCCAAGGGACGTAAGTCTTGTCTTTAAGAATGGTGTGTGGATTCAGGGACAACGTCTGTATATACCTGAAACAGTCAGATTGAGAGTATTGCAACTCATTCACGATTCCAAGATAGCTGGGCATAGAGGAATTCTAAAGACACAGGAATTTCTTTCTCGTTTCTTTTGGTGGCCCACTTGCAGGAAGGATGTTTTAAACTATGTCACTTCATGTGAAGTCTGTGCAAGATGCAAAACACCTCGCTCCTCACCAACTGGTCTGTTACAGCCTCTTCCCACCCCGTCCCGCCCGTGGGGATCCATTTCTATGGACTTCATTGTGGAGTTACCAACCTCTCAAGGGAAGAACACCATTCTAGTGGTGGTTGACCGTCTAACAAAGGCAGCTCATTTTATCCCTTGTGTTGGCTTACCCACTGCAAAACAGACATCAGATTTGATGATTAAAGATGTGTTTCGCTTACATGGAGTACCGGATGAGGTTATTTCGGATCGAGGGGTGCAATTCACTTCTAGGTTTTGGCAAAATTTCTGTGCAGCATTGGACATTAAAGTAAACCTTTCTTCTGCTTTTCATCCCCAGACTAATGGACAGACCGAACGAACCAATCAAACCCTGGAGCAGTATCTCCGCTGCTTTATCTGCCACCTACAGGATGATTGGGTGGGTCTACTTCCATTAGCTGAGTTCTCTTATAACAACTCTCAGAGTGCCTCCACTAAGCAGTCTCCTTTTTACTCTAATCTAGGTTATCATCCTAACATTCTTCCTCGATTTCCCATAGAAACGCCCTTGCCGGCAGTGGCTGAAAGAATCACGTCTTTACAGAAGAATATGGATCTTCTAAAGGAGAATCTGGAATCGGCTCAGGAAAGGTACAAGAAAGCAGCAGATAAATTTCGTAAACCTGCACCAGCTTTCAAGGTAGGAGACTTGGTCTGGCTGTCAACCAGAAATCTTAAGTTAAGGATTCCATCGTCTAAGTTGGGACATAAGTACATTGGACCCTATAAAATCAGTAAGATTATAAGTGCCGTTGCTTGTCGTCTTCAACTGCCCAGAACTATGAGAATCCACCCTGTCTTTCATGTATCCCTACTAAAGGCTGCGACACCCAATACGTTTCCTGGACGTTCTTCTCCTTGCCCTGACCCAGTGCTAGTCGATGGTCAGGAAGAATTTGTGGTGGAAAGGATTTTAGATTCCAGGTTGTATAGAAATCAGTTACAATATCTGATTAAATGGCAGGGCTACCCAGTGGAGGACAACTCATGGGAACCGGTCAGTAACGTTAATGCTCCTCGCTTGCTCCGTCAGTTTCATCAGAGGTACCCACACAAGCCTGGTCTGAGGTCATCCGGAGGTTGTCCCTAAGGGGGGAGTAATGTAAGGTTCTGTGTACATGTTCCTGAAACTCAGTTTGTTCGTCAGCCATTTTACTTTCTGTCTTGCTGCAGCTATCTTGCCCTCAGTCAATATGGAGTTTCCAGCTTGCATGTTCCCGCCCTGATTCTCTCCTTTTGCTTCTTAAGCAGCCACAGCTGAGCAATCAGTGCTTCAGAATCTAGCCTGCAGTGAACCTGTGACCTGACTCCTGAAGCCTTGGACCTTGTACTCCAGCTATTCCTACTGAGGAACTCTGAAGCACTTGTGGACTCTGAACCCTGCTCTTTGAAAGACCCACGTTTGCATGGACTTATGGTAACAGAGAAGAAGATCCTGAACCTGTTGTGGAGAGTGATTGCTGAGCTTAGATTACTCTGGCCTGCTGTGTCTCCTGCTTCTGTGTCTGCAAACTGTGTGACTATTTTTGCCAACTTGTATGAAGTAATACAAGACTTTTTATATCAAACCTGTGTCTCACGTATTTTCATCGCACCCAAGCACAAGACGCTATATGACCTGTACTACACACATTACACTATGTATGCCCGACATTGCCATTTCCGTGTGTGGTTCCACCATTACTTCCCAGCAACATGTCCTCTGCCTTGGGGTCATACTTGATTCTGAGCTTTCATTCACCCTCCACATCCAATCACTGGCTCGCTCTTGTTATCTGCACCTCAAAAACATTTCTAGCATTCAACCCTTTCTTACTATTGACTCTGCAAAAACTCTTACTATTTCTCTTATTCATTCTCATCTGGACTATTATAACTCTCTACTAATCGGTCTCCCTCTTACCAAACTCTCCCCTCTCCAATCTGTCTTGAATGCTACAGCCAGGATCATATTCCTCACAATCATTATACAGATGCCTCTACCTTGTGCCAGTCATTACACTGGTTACCCATCCCCTCCTGAGTCCAGTACAAACTTATCATCTTCACCCATAAAGCACTCCATGGCTCAGCACCACCCTACATCTCCTCCCTCGTCGCAGCCTACCACCCTACCTGTGCCCTCTGTTCTGCTAATGAGCAGAGGTTAGCATCCTCAATATTCAGAACCTCCCACTCCTGTCTCCAAGACTTTTCACATGCCACGCCAATTCTTTGGAATACATTACCCAGGTTAATACGATTAATCCCACAGTTTTAAGCGTGCCCGAAAAACGCATTTGTTCAGACTGACCTACCGCCTCAACGCATTAACCTAACTATCCCTGTGTTGCCCATTCAAAATTTTTACCATTGCCAGGTTCCTCGTATCATGTTCTCACATGCTTTATGCATTTGATAGCCCTACGTGTCTGTATTGTTACATATTTAGGTCAATAACCAGTTAATGCAGCATTACATGAACACCCGATTATTACACTATGGCTGGTCCGAACAACAAATGCAATTGTTACTATCCACCTTTCGTGTCTCCCCTTCTTCCTCATAGATTGTAAGCTTGCAAGCAGGGCCCTCATTCCTCTTGGCATATGTTTTTATCTGTGTTTCTTGTTATGCTGTAATGTCTATTGTCTGAACAAGTCCCCTCTAAAATTTAAAGTGCTGCGTAACATGTTGGCACTATAGAAATAAAATTATTATTATTAGTTGGGACATTATTGTGTCAAGTTCACAGATGATTTGTGTTGCCTGAATTTGGCAGAGCTCTCAGAGCACCAGGCCTACATCTGTCACTCATCCATCAGTTACTAATCAAAGTTAAAGCTGGAAATACAGCTCCAAGCCCTGTCCAATGCTTACATGTGGCATGATTTCAGGACTACGCTATTAGCACAAAGAATTTATATTGTGAAATGTGGACTCCTGGCTGGAGCACACTACCAACCCAAAATATTTAAAAGATAAAATGTGACCTGCTTTATATAGCATAGTAGTAACAGAAAAAATAGATTTTTTTTTTTACTGTGGACAAGTACAGAATCATGTTAGTAAAAGAAGAAAGTATTTTTTTAGTGTGGATGAGGTCTGTATAACATAGAAGATATGCTCCAAACAATTTCAACCTGAGATCTCCCCTTCTGTATTACATTACTTACAGTAGAATGTATTTTTTTTAGAGTGGATGAGGCCTATATCAAATATAATGTATGTTCCAAATAATTTTAAAATCAGATCTAGCCTGCTGTATCCCGTTTGTCACAGAAAACATTTTTTTTTTACTCTGCATGAGCTTTGCACATAGCTGATTTTCACCGCTGCAAGATGAGAAGGTGAGATATGACGTGCTGTATCACATTTGTAACAGAAAAAAAAAGTTTTTTATTCCACAACAGCTCTGCAGTCCTCACAAAGATTAAGTTCAGAGGCACTAAATGACAAAGTGACATATGCCTTGCTGAATCACGTTAGCAACAAAAAAAATACTTTTTTTTTACTCTGCAACAGCTCTGCACAAAAATTTCACTGCCACTAAATGACAAGGTGTGATATGGCATGTTGAATCACGTTAGCAACTGAAAAAAATTGTTTGGTTTTTTTTCTGTGCAACAGCTCTACACACAGAACAATTTCACTGTTAAGGCTGGCAGAACGCACCAAATAAATATAATAAATAGCTGCGTTCGCAGCCCGGGGTCCACGGTGCAGGCAGAGCCTGCTCCTAGTAAGATGGCACAATATGGCGGTATAAGCAAACTCTGTTACTCCACAGAGTCGCTAGATATAGAAGCTGTGGCACTATATGGTGGTATGAGCGAACTTTGTTACACCACAGAGTCGCTGAAGTAGAGACGTAGAGATAGAGACTGTGTCCTGTTAACACCACAGGGGTACACAGATAACTGCTGTGCGGATAGCAGTCTGTGGTCATGCAGTCAGCAACGCAAACAAGCAACTCCTCACCGGAGTAGCCGGTATTCTAGAGGCTATTTCAGCCAAGCCCTGAACACATGCATACAAAACTCCTCACCGGAGGTGCCGGTGTTCTAGAGGCTTATTTCAGCTGAGCCTTAACCGCATGCATGCAGGATCACACTGGCGCAAAGCGCAGAACACAATTGATACTAGCGCACGGCCGTGCAGTTATGCCACCTTTTTATAGTAGCCACAAGCATGAGACCTTCCAGAAAGGACCAATAGGAAGCTGCTTCAGAACACCAACAGCTTCAGGCACTTCCTGGAGGACCAATAGGAATCGCTGCTGTATCCGAGCATGTGACCCCTGATCTCCAATAGAAGATCTTGCCCTGGGCATGCTTAGATGGAGAAACAGAGGACTTAGTCCCAAATCTGCCTGCTCCAACACTGGTTACAACAGAGGATCCAGGAGCGGCAGCAGCAAGACTCTGCACAGTACTATACCGGGCGAGATGCTGGGACCGACGTCTCTGCTGAGCAGGTTCCACTGTGGCCCCCCTTCTTTGGGCCTCGCTGCGCTCAAAGGCAGCGATAAGCTGCGGAGCGTGAACGTGATCGGCAGGCTCCCAGGACCTATCCTCAGGTCCATAACCCCTCTAATCCACCAAATTAAATTTTTTGCCTCGTACCACCTTACACTCTACGATGGCATTCACCTCATGATCGTCCATAGATGAACCCGACGTCCCGGCAGATGACTCGGAAAACTGGGAGATGGCCACAGGTTTTAAAAGGGACTCGTGAAAGGTATCAGAGATACCAAGACGAGGTGGAAGGGCTAGGCGGTAGACTACAGGGTTTACCTGCTCCAGGATCTTAAAGGGACCCAAATAGCGAGGTGCCAACTTGGTAGACTCTACTCGCAGCCTGATGTACCGTGCAGAGAGCCACACTAAGTCGCCCAGGGCAAATGTCGGAGCGGGGCGCCGATGAACATCGGCTGAAGACCTCATCCTCTCTTTGGAGGCCTGAATGGCATCCTGGGTTCGGTCCCAAATGTCCCGTGCTCCACAGTCCAGTCTGCCACCCTGGAGTCGGTGGACGACACGGGCATGGGCACCGGGACGTGCTGATGCTGACCGTAGTTCAAGAGGAATGGGGTCTGTCCAATGGAGTCAGCCACAGCATTATTGAGAGCAAACTCAGCCAACGGTAGCAAAGATGCCCAGTCATCCTGCCTGGCAGAGACAAAATGTCGCAAATATGTGACCAAGGTCTGGTTGGCCCTCTCTACCAACCCATTCGTCTCGGGATGGTACGCAGAGGAGAGATTTAACTCAATGCTGAGTAGCTGTCCTTTTTGTCCCGAAATGTCCACCCACCCAGGAGGAATGTGTCCAAGAAAGTACTTCCGGTCACAAATTGGTGGGTACAAAAGTCTTGCCCGGAGGCACAGACTCAAGTGAAACCGGAGCCACAGTTCTTAGGCTCTCACAGGGGACAATAAGCCTAGGTTCCTCCTCCACCTCCTCAGAGGATATGACGGAGCGAGACAGAGCATCGGCCCGAATGTTCTTCTCACCGGAGAGGAAATGGAGGGTGAAATGGAACCGGGAGAAGAACAGGGACCATCTGGACTGGCGGGAATTCAGCGCTGGGCTGTTTGCAAGTACACCAAGTTTTGTGGTCCGTGAAGACCTGGAAGGGAAAGCTAGCCCCTCCAGAAGATGTCTCCACTTGGAGAAGGCCAACTTCATAGCCAATAACTCCCTGTCCCCGATGGAATAATTCCTCTCTGCAGGTGTAAAGGTTTTAGAAAAGAAGAAGCAAGGATGCTTCCGACCTTGAGCATCCTTTTGATAATGGACTGCTCCAGCACCAACAGAAGAGGCGTCCACCTCTAAAATAAACGGCTTATCAACATTGTGGCAATGTAATATGGGAGCACTGACAAAATGTGACTTGATGGAAGAGAACGCCTTGGAGACCTCCTCAGACAACAACTTGAGATTTGCTCCCTTCTTGGTGAGGGCTACCAAGGGAGCTACCAAAGTCAAGAAATGTGGAATGATCTGGCGATAATAATTAATGAACCCTATAAAGCGCTTTACTGCTTTAAGAGAATGGGGTTCTTGCCAGTCCATCACAGCCTGTAGTTTGGCAGGATCCTTAGCCAATCCCTTGGCAGAGATGATATAGCCCAGGAAAGGTAAAGACTCCTGCTCAAACATGCATTTCTCCAACTTTGCGTAGAGAGAGTTCACCCGTAAAAGGTCGAAGACTTTGCAGACATTCTTCCAGTGAGAGTCAGTATCTGGAGAAAAGATGAGAATATCATCCAGATAGACTACTACAGAGGTGGAAAGCATATCCCGGAAGATGTCATTGACAAAGTCTTGGAAAACGGCTAGGGCATTACAGAGCCCGAAGGGCATCACCAGGTATTCATAATGCCCATCCCTGGTATTAAAAGTCGTCTTCCATTTGCCTCCTTCACAGAGGCGAATCAGGTTATAAGCACCACGCAGATCTAATAAAGTAAATACCCTTGCTCCCCGGAGCCTATCAAAGAGCCAGAAATCAGGGGCAACGGGTACTTATTCTTAACGGTGATGGCATTAAGACCCCTGTAATCTATACAAGGAACTAATTCTCCATTCTTCTCTGTACGAAGAAGAGCCCGCCCCTGCTGGTGACACCGACTTCCTAATGAACGCTCTTGCCAGATTCTCCTGGATATATTGAGACATAGCCTCCATCTCAGGAAGAGAGAGGGGATAGACCCTTCCCTGAGGAGGTTCTACTCCAGGCAAGAGGTCAATAGGAAAGTCGTAGGGACGATGGGGTGGTAGAGTCTCCGCAGCCTTTTTAGAGAACACATCTGCATATGACTGATAGCACTTGGGAAGAGTAGTAAGATCTGCGGGTATCTCTGTAGTGGTAACCTGAATGCACTCCCAGACACATCTGCCCTTACATGTCTCACTCCAACCCAGTATCCTACAGGATGTCCACTCAATATGAGGGGATTGGAAACGGAGCCAGGGTACTCCCAGTAGGATTTCGTCTATACCCTCGGGAAGGACGAGAAGGGAAATAATTTCCTGATGGGAAGGGGGTACACACAAAGTAAGAGGGACAGTCTGATGTGTAATTTGAGAGGGCAATGTCAACCCATTCACTACCCGGACAGTCACTGGTTTGTCGAGCGCTACCAGATGTATTGCGTGACGATGAGCAAAGGTAGATGACATGAAATTCCCCTCTGCTCCTGAGTCCACACAAAGCTTGACTGTAAGTGTGGAAGAGTCTACAGTGACTGTCCCTTTAAATGTCATTTTGGAGGAAAAGGCCGCTGTCTCCAGTGAACCTCCTCCCAGGGTCACTAGACTGTTAGCATAGTGTCCTGTCTGCTGACAAAGGTTACAGACCACGGATACTCGAGCGGCCCGAGACTTAGGTCCCGCACGAGGAACCTCTGTGGCCTTTCGGGGTTCAGACGCCAGAACGGGGGATTCGAGAGGTTTGGCAAAGGTGGGAGCCAACAGAACTCTCTGCCTACACTGGGCCTGCTCCAACATCCGCTCATGAAAACGGGGGTCGATGCGGGTAGATATGGAGATAAGCTTCTCCAGTGTGGCGGGAATCTCCCTGGTAGCCAAAGCGTCTTTAATATGGTCAGCCAGTCCTCTCCAGTAGACTGGGATGAGAACTTTATCTGACCAGTCTAGCTCTGAGGTCAGAGTCCGAAATTGGATGGAAAACTAACTGACCAAAGACGAACCCTGTGCCAATGCCAGCAGTTGGAGCGCCGTATCGTGGGTGACCTGAGGTCCTAAAAATACCTTTTTAAGAGCCTCCAAGAAACGAGGAGCACTCCGCACCACATGATCGTCACGCTCCCACAGCGGCGTTGCCCACTCCAACGCTCTGCCCAAGAGTAGAGACAATACAAAACCCACTTGTGCCCGATCCGTGGGGAAACGTGCAGCCAGAAGCTCGAGCTGTATAGAGCACTGACTCACCAATCCCCGACACTGCTTGCTGTCACCGGCAAACTTGTCAGGAAGCGGGTAGTGGGATAATATAGGGGCAGAGGTAGCAGAGGACAAACTGGCTGCAGCCACGCTAGCAGCCTGAACAGCGACTGCGGTAACATCCACAGCTGAGGTTGTGCACTCAAGAGCCGCCAATCTACCCTCCAGCTGCTGGATGTACAGCGGTAGACGCAGGTCATCCGCCATTTTACTAGCCAGACCCTCGTGCTAGTATTATGTTAAGGCTGGCGGAACGCACCAAATAAATATAATAAATAGGTGCGTTCGCAGCCCGGGGTCCACCGTGCAGGCAGAACCTGATGCTAGTAAGATGGCACAATATGGCGGTATAAGAGAACTCTGTTACTCCACAGAGTCGCAGATATAGAAGCTGTGACACTATATGGCGGTATGAGCGAACTCTGTTACACCACAGAGTCGCTGAGGTAGAGACGTAGAGATAGAGACTGTGTCCAGTTAACACCACAGGGGTACACAGATAACTGCTGTGCGGATAGCAGTCCATGGTCATGCAGTCAGCAATGCAAACAAGCAACTCCTCACCGGAGTAGCCGGTATTCTAGAGGCTATTTCAGCCAAGCCCTGAACACGTGCATAACTTTTAATGATAATTCATAAAATGCAAACAAGAAGTGAGTCACCCAATTAAAACAATAGTAAATGCTCTCAGCCTGATCAGAAAAGACTGTCCCAAAATTATAGGGCTGAAAAAAGCAAATTCACTTAGGATGTATAGAACCACTCACAATCAAATGGTGGCTACAATATACCGAGGTTAGTGTTGAGCGATACTGCTCGATATCTAAAAATATCGGATCGGAATGGTATCGCGATATCACTAAATATCGTCGATATCCGATTCCGATACCGGAAGTCCAATGTAAGTCTATGGGAACAAAATATCGCAACTAAAAAAAACCTTTATTTCCTTGTAAACACTAAATATACACACATAGAATACATATATCTATATAACATGTCATTGTGACATATATATATACATATATGTATAGTTTATACACTTCTACATAGTAAAATATCCTCTGATTCAATTGCCGGGTAAAGCCGGCTTCTGTGAAAAGACAGAAGCACCCGACATGAAATGACACTTGGTGTACATAGGGTTAACCATGTCTTTTCATGTCCTTTGCTATCTGATTTGCACAAATAATTACATCAGTCTATGTGTGCAAAATTTCACACCTGTAGGGGTTAATTAAAGGTGTAAATTCTTGTAAAAAAAACGGACTTTTTTGCTACGAATTTACACCTTTAATTAACCCCTACAGGTGTGAAATTTTGCACACATAGACTGATGTAATTGTTTGTGCAAATCAGATAGCAAAGGACATGAAAAGACATGGTTAACCCTATGTACACCAAGTGTCATTTCATGTCGGGTTCTGCATTTTCACAAAAGCCTGCAATTGAATTAGCGGCTATTATACTATGTAGAAGTGTATGAACTATAAATATAAATATATATATATGTGTCACAAATTCAATGACATGTATATATATATATATATATATATGAGGTGTAAAATTGTTTAAAAAAAATGCGTGGGCTCCCGCCCTATTTTTTTCAACCAGACAGACAAAGCCAGCGAACGGGGGCAGATAATAATAGCCCAGAGAGGGACCATTATTTTTGGCCCCCCCTGGCTACTAACATCTGCCCCCAGACACCCCAGATAAGACAAATCTATAATTAGATTCGCCCTTTCTGGCACTTTGCCCGTCTATTCCCATTGCCCTGTAGCGGTGGCGAATGGGTTAATATGGGGTTAAAGCCACATTGCAATTGAAAGGTGACCTTAAGCCAGGTTAATAATTGAGAGCTGTGAATTAGACAACTATCAATTATTAATCCTATTGCATGAAATAAAAATAAAACACACACACTTTAATTAAAAATCATTTTAATGAAATAAAGACACATGTTTTTGACCATCTTTTATTTGACTGCAAAAACCATTTCCTGTAATAAAAATAAAATAAAAAAGCAAAATTATTCTTACCTATCCCATGCACAGTCAGGTCCCACGGTGTAATCCTTCAGAAAGGGTTAATGTTTACTGCAGGGACCGCAGCTAATGCTGCAGCCTCACAGTAAACCCCCAAATGAATGAGTTCCTCTCTTGGCTGACAGGAGAGGAAGTGGAAAGCTTAATTGATTGCTTTCCACTTTCACTTCAGGTCAGCCAGGGACACAATCAGTGACGTCAGAGGGAACTGATTAACAAAAATAGGGGTTCCCTTCGAATAAAAAATGGCGTCGGGTCCCCCCTATTTTTGTTAACCAGCCAGATGAAGCAGACCGCTGAGGCCTGGATTTTCAGGCTGTTAAGGAGCCAAGATCCATGGACCTTGCCAGCCTGATAATACCAGGCCACAGCAGTCTGCATATCTTGGCTGATTAACAAAAATAGGGGATCCCCTCGAAAAAAATTGGCGTGGGGTCCCCCCTATTTTTGTTAACCAGCCAGATGAAGCAGACCGCTGAGGCCTGGATTTTCAGGCTGTTAAGGAGCCAAGATCCATGGACCTTGCCAGCCTGATAATACCAGGCCACAGCAGTCTGCATATCTTGGCTGATTAACAAAAATAGGGGATCCCCTCGAAAAAAATTGGCGTGGGGTCCCCCCTATTTTTGTTAACCAGCCAGATGAAGCAGACCGCTGAGGCCTGGTTTTTCAGGCTGGTAAGGATCCAATATCCATGGACCTTGCAAGCCTGATAATACCAGGCCACAGCAGTCTGCTTAGCTTGGCTGGTTAACAAAAATAGGGGATCCCCTCGAAAAAAAAAACGGCATAGGGGTCCCCCTATTTTTGTTAACCAGCCAAGTAAAATGCAGACTGCTGCAGCCTGATATTAAAAGACTGTCAAGGCCCATGGATTTTGGCCCTCAACAGCCTGATAATACCAGGCTACAGCAGCCCCACATTTGGCGCATCAAAAGATGTGCCAATTGTGGCACTTTACCCGGCTCTTCCCACTGCCCTGTAGCGGTGGCAAGTGGGGTAATAAGGGGTTAATGTCACCGTTGATTGCACGGTGACAATAAGCCCGGTTAATAATGGAGAGGTGTCAATAAGACACCGATCCATTATTAATCCCAAAGTTATTAAATGCATAAAAAAAAGACAAAGCAAGAAAAAAGTATTTTAATGAAATAAAAGAGACAACACAGTTTTCATTTCTTTTATTGTACTCTCATTCCTGCGATGCCATCGATCTCCTGTAAAAAAAAAAAAAAAAAAACCAACAGTATACCACCTGTCCGACGCAGTCCATAGTAACGACTGTCCCACGACGATCCAGCTCTGCTACATCGCAATGACAGGCAGAGCCTGTCATCGCGACGCAGCACAGCTGATTACCTGCTTCCCCGGCAGTGACGTCATCGGACTGACTGCTTTACGGCCGGGATTACCCAGCAGTCACTGCAGTTATCGCGAGAAACTGCATGTGACCGCCGGGGAAAGATGATGGCGGCCATGAAGCAGTCCAGGCCGTGACCGCCGGAGATCTTCTGCCAGGTAAGTGCCGCTGACTCCTGACAGACCCGACCGACGGACACTGACAGTGATAGACCCGACCGACGGACACTGACAGTGACAGTGACAATCCCGATTCCGGTATCCGATATGACGAAAATATCGGTACTCGGAATCGAAAGCCCGATACAGCTAATATCGGCCGATACCCGATATTTGCAGTATCGTATCGCTCAACACTAACCGAGGTGCAACCACATGGAGGGGGGTTTTCAATGGAACACCCTCCAATATTCATAGGATGTCACCGCGGAAGCATATATAACACACAATGTAGTTAAATATGAAAAAATGATGAGAAGAAATAAATATGGAACAATCTCACCATTGATGTGAAGGTAGCAGGAGCCTTTTCAGGAGCCAAGTAAAACACACTGGATCCCTGATGCATGCGATGGGAAGACAATCCCCTGTCATTCCCTAAGGGGCTATCAGTAGACTATACCCCAAGCTCCTGCCCTTACAAGGGCAGTCCACAACTAGCCCTATAATGAAATTCGCCCTGCACTTTCCCTATATCTTTGTCCCGACGCGTTTCTTTCAAGCGGATTCATCAGGGGACTGGCTTGTAACAAAGTGCTATAGTGCTAAACTGGAGAGACATAGGCCCTTCTGCTCTCAATGCGGTATGCAGAGTGCAAAATGGCCAAAGGGGCGTTTAAATAAGATATTATGTTTCACATCATTTCCTGGAACATCATCCAATGAAATGCTGTGTTTACCTGAAGTTAAAAAAGTGGTCCTGGTTACTTATTAATTTAGTGACATGCCATGTGAAAAAAATCACCAGTTTCCATTGCTGGGAAGCACGCCCAGGATGTCAGTGGAACGCAAAGTGAAGCACATGGCAGATACATCACATACCTGAGACGCAAGCCCCCACATGCGACTGCTTCCTTCCAGCAGCTGAACCACGTGGGAAAGCAAGCAGCGTGATCAGGGAAGGAGCTAGGGGCGTGTCCCAACCCCCGTCCTGAAAAGGGGGCATGTTCAAATCTCCTGTGTCCAAAACAAGAGAGCACAACGTGTCACCAGAGGGGGCGTGTCCAACCCTGTTAGCAGCAGGAGATTGAATACAGCCCTATGTCATGAGAGAAAAGTGTGTACTTGTATATCAAAGACAAAGGGACACAGCATATTATTTTTATTATTATTATTATACATTTATATAGCGCCATTTATTCCATGGCGCTTTACATATGAAAAGGGGAAAAATATAGACAGGTACAATAAACATGTGCTGGACAAGGGACACACAAGTACAGAAGGAGAGAGGACCCTGCCCGCGAGGGCTCACAGACTGCAGGGATGGGTGAGAATACACTAGGAAAGGGTAGAGCTGGTCGTATGATGGTTCAGTACACTGAGGATCATTGCAAGTTGTAGGCTTGTCGGAACAGGTGGGTCTTCAGGTTTTTCTTGAAGGTCTCCGTTGTTGGTGAAAGTCTGATGTTTTGCGGCAGGGAGTTCCAGAGTATGGGGGAAGCCCGGGAGAAGTCTTGTATGCGGTTGTGGGAAAAAGAGATGAGGGGGGAGTCGAGAAGGAGATCTTGAGAGGATCGAAGGTTGCGTGTAGGTAGGTAGCGGGACACCATGTCACAGATGTATGGAGGAGAAAGGTTGTGGATGGCTTTGTATGTCATGGTTAAGGTTTTGAACTGGAGCCTCTGGGCAATAGGGAGCCAGTGAGGGGCCTGGCATAGGGGGGAGGCTGGGGAATATCGGGGAGACAGGTGGATTAGTCGTGCAGCAGAGTGTAGGATGGACTGAAGTTGTGCCAGAGTGCTAGAGGGGAGGCCAGACAGTAGGAGGTTGCAGTAGTCGAGGCGGGAGATGATAAGGGCGTGCACTAGTGTTTTTGTGGTTTCATGGTTGAGGAATGAGCGGATCCGGGAAATATTTTTGAGTTTGAGACGGCAGGAGGTGGCGAGGGCTTGGATATGTGGTTTGAAAGAGAGGGCAGAGTCGATGATCACCCCAAGGCACCGAGCATGTGGGACTGGGGAAAGCGAGCAGCCATTGACATTGATGGATAGGTCTGGTGAAGGGGTAGAGTGAGGTGGGGGAAAGATGATGAATTCTGTTTTGTCCATGTTCAGTTTGAGAAAGCGAGCAGAAAAGAAGGCTGAGATAGCAGACAGACACTGTGGGATTTTGGTCAGTAGGGAGGTGAGGTCAGGTCCAGATAGGTAGATCTGCGTGTCATCGGCGTAGAGGTGATACTGCAAGCCGTGGGATTCTATGAGCTGTCCCAGGCCGAAGGTGTAGATTGAGAAGAGTAGGGGTCCTAGGACTGAGCCTTGAGGAACACCGACAGACAGGGGGCGAGGTGAGGAGGTGGTGTGTGAGAGGGAGACACTAAATGTTCGGACTGTTAGGTATGATGAGATCCAGGATAGGGCCAGGTCTGTGATGCCAAGAGTAGAGTTGAGCGATACTTTCCGATATGCAAAAGTATCGGATCGGAATGGTATCGCCGATACACAAGAAATATCGGCGATACCCGATACCGATACCGGAAATCCAATGTAAGTCTATGGGAAAAAAATATCGGAATTAAAAAAAGCCCATTCTTGCCTTGTTGGTTAATTGTACATGAAGGAAAACAACAAAGAGTAATGTAGAATGTATTGGGGGAGGTTGAGGAGACATTAAAGGCACAGATATTTAACCCAATCAAATGGAATAGCATTAATATTTTTTTTGTAAAGATGTTCGCATTGACTAACAAATTGACAATGTTGTTAACATTTTTTCTATTTTGGCAAATATGTATGTTTCACAACTTCCATGCTCTTCACCTTTTTAACTTTTGCCACATTTTCTCCTTCATAATCTTCAGCAGCATCATCTTTTTCATCAAATTATTCTTCATCTTCACCTTCTTTATCTTCTTCTTAAACTTATTGCTATTCATCTTTTTGTTCACATTACTCATATTGTTCTTATTAAACTATTATTCTTCTTCATATTCTACTTCATCTTCATCATATTCTTATTTGTGACAGAGATTCCTGTACTTGTAATCTGTAAAAGTATGAATTTTTCATCCTTGCGTTCTTGCTGTCACAAAAGATTTAAATTACAACAGTATTTGTCCGTGTTCAGTTTAGCCTGCAGCAGCAGGCATTTTCCAGGGGCACCACGAGGAGGAACGGACTCACCCCCATACACTGCTTAGTCTTCTTCTGCTTATAATTTAGAGCATATATTTTGCTCTTCATTTTGGTCTTATACTTCATGTTCTTATGCTTTTTCATCTTCTGCTTATTGTTCTTCTGTCTCTTGTTCTGTATCTTGTAGTTTGTCTTAACCTTCTTTGTCCTGTTGGTGATCTTCTTCTGGGTAATCTTTTATTTCTTCTTTGTGATGGTGTTCAGGCTGGTTGGCTTCATGCTCGTCGTCCTTGTGGTCGTCATCTTCTTCGGGGTGGTCATCAGGGTCGTCGTCTTCATTGTTGGAGATCCATAGTGATTACCCAACAATACATTTAAAAAATATTCAATTTGTAAATGTAGCTGAAGGTACAAGAAGGCTGACTAACTTCCGAGAACCAGCTGACGTTACTGGAACCCGGACGGGTATCAGATGGTACAAGAGACAATGGAAGTAACGAGGACCAGCTGACTGTGCTGGAACCCGGAGGGGCAGCAGAAGGAAAAGAGCCAATGGCACAACCGAGGACCAGCTGACGTTACTGGGACACGGTTACTAAGCAGGAGGTACCTGTGCTCCAAAGCACTACCAAGGACCAGCAGACGTTGCTGGAACTCGGATACCGAGATGGAGGCACCTATGCCAAAGGCACTGCGGAGAACCAGGTGACGGTACTGGAACCCGGACGGGTAGCAGAAGGTACAAGAGCCAATACAAGTAATGAGGAACAGCTGACTGTGCTGGCACCCGGAGGGGCAGCAGAAGGAAAAGAGCCAATGGCACAACCGAGGACCAGCTGACGTTACTGGGACTAAGCAGGAGGTACCTGTGGTCCAAAGCACTACCAAGGACCAGCAGACGTTGCTGGAACTCGGATACCGAGATGGAGGCACCTAGGCCAAAGGCACTGCGGAGAACCAGTTGACAGTACTGGAACCCGGACGGGTAGCAGAAGGTACAAGAGCCAATGCAAGTAATGAGGAACAGCTGACTGTGCTGGAACCCGGAGGGGCAGCAGAAGGAAAATAGCCAATGGCACAACCGAGGACCAGCTGACGTTACTGGGACACGGTTACTAAGCAGGAGGTACCTGTGGTCCAAAGCACTACCAAGGACCAGCAGACGTTGCTGGAACTCGGATACCGAGATGGAGGCACCTAGGCCAAAGGCACTGCGGAGAACCAGTTGACGGTACTGGAACCCGGACGGGTAGCAGAAGGCACCCATGAAAATGTAAGTTGACAGTCCGCAAGCCGTCCGCAGTTACCGAATCACACAGTCCTACAGTGGGTGCTTGTCCTATTGTCACAACGGAAACAGCCGTTATTTACATATCCCACAGCACACATAGAAATGACCTAAACTGCAGGCACCATATAGTCGGCTAACCAGAATGCAACACGACAGTACAACTTATTGGAGGCTAATTGATGTTGACACTGCCAGGAAACAGCTGTCGTGCTGTAACCAGGCTGGGCAGGAGTCAGTACCCGTGCCAAGTACTTCTGAGCAACAACTGTCGGTGTTGGAGCCCACGGATGAGAAGAGAACAGGGTGGAGGCAGCAGGACTTTTTGCCGTACACACAGCAGGGGAACAGCTGACATTACTGAACCCCAGTAACACAGGAGCAAGTGTTGACTGTGCTAACAGCACTTCCAGACAATACATTGGTTGCAAACACTATAGAAGTACACAAAGGGGCCTTTCACACCTAGTGAACAGTTGTGTGCAGTGTTCACTGCAGTCTCTGCGGAATAACCACACTTAGGCCTTATAACTTTTCAGACTTTCTTTATCAATCTACCAAGATGAAGAAGGCAGGGAGTAAGGCACGTGGTCGTGGCCGTGGAGTTTCAGCAGGGAGAGGACGTGTGGATTCTGTGGCTGCTGCCGCCCCCAGTGACACAGCATCCACCAGTTTTCCCCGTGAGCGTTCCTTTATGCGCACTTTTGTAGGAGGTCGGCGTACCCCCCTGCTGCGGGAAGAACAAATTGAAGCCGTTGTTGGTTGGATGGCAGCCAATGCATAGACTTCAATTGCTTCCACCTCCTCTCAGGACCACAGCACTGTTGAGCAACCATCTGTCTCTTCACCGCCTGCCAAATTGCCCAGGCAGTCAGAGAGTTCTGTACAGGAGCCAGCTGAGTGTCAGCTTCTGTTCTCAGAATCTGTTGGCTTGTAAACAGGGGCCCAGCCAAGCAGCATTCTGGAATGTGAAGAAGAGGGAGTATGCAGTGATGACAACAGCTGTGTCTCTCTGAATCTGAAGAGGCGGGTGAGACAGTGCCGATGGTCAGCACACCGCAGAACGCATCTGATGATGATGAGACTCAGGTGCCAGTTTCTGTTGAGCATGGTGCTGGCCAGACCACCCAACAGCAGCAGGTGTTGGAAGAGGGTAGTGGAGATGATGAGGTCCAAGACCCAACATGGTGTGAGGAACAGGAAGGTGGTGGGAGCAGCTCAGAGGAATAATAATAATAATAATATTTATTTATATAGCGCCATCATATTCCGCAGCGCTTTACAGTTTAGCAGTTTCAGAACACAAGTCATAAGTAACAACGTTAACAATACAATAATTAAAGCAAAATAAGTCGCCCCTGCTCGTGACAGCTTACAATCTACAATGAGGTGGGGGAGATACAAAGTATAGGTGTTTATATACAATGGTGCATTTACAATGATGGTCCAGCCATCTTAAAGGAGTGAGGGATGGATGGAGATAGTGAATGGGCTAGACACACACACACACTTACACAGAATACATAGAATGACTTTGATTAGTGAATGTGATAGGCCGCTCTGAACAAATGTGTTTTGAGGGAGCGCCTGAAACCATGCAAATTGTGGATAGTCCTAATTTCTTGGGGTAGAGCATTCCAGAGGATTGGCGCAGCGAGGGAGAAGTCTTGGAGTCGGGAGTGGGAGTTACGGATTAGTGCAGAGGTTAGTCGAAAGTCGTTTGCAGAGCGCAGCAAAGCTGGACTGTGAAGGGTCTAGGAGGGAGTGATTGGAGAGGTAACGGGTGAGGCGGGAGAAGACTAGGCGCTCCAAAAGTTTAGAGATGAAGGGGAGATTGGAGACCGGTCTGTATTTGTTTGTGCAGGAATGGTCGAGAGCGGGTTTATTTTGTAGTGGAGTAATGATGGAGTGTTTGAAGGCAGATGGGAAAATGCCAGGGGAGAGTGAGAGATTAAAGATTTTATTTAGGTGAGTTGTGACAACTGGAGAGAGAGACTGGCGGAGATGTGAGGGAATGGGGTCGGTAGTGCATGTAGTCGGACGAGAGGAAGAGAGGAGTCTGGACTCTGGAGACTTCTTCTTCTGTGATGGGATCAAATGTGGAAAGTTAGCCAGGGGAAATACAGGGTGGGATGGGAGTCACAGCCCTTGGTGGTTGAGAGCAGATTTCCTGACGGATAGTATATATTTTTTTATATAAATGGGAGGCCAGGTCGTCAGCACAAATGTCTGTGATAGGGGCTTGTGCTTTTGGCCTGAGGAGGGAGTGAAAAGTGTCAAACATTTTCTTGGGGTTGTTGGCTAGTGAGGAGATCAGGGTGGTGAAGTAGGTTTGTTTGGCGAGGTGAAGGGCAGCATTATAAGTTCTTAACATGAATTTAAAGTGGATGAAGTCTTGTGGTGTGCGGGTTTTTCTCCAAAGGCGTTCAGCACTCCTAGAGCATCGCTGAAGAAGTTGAGTTTGCAATGTGATCCAGGGCTGTTTTACTGTGTGTTTGGAAGTTCTGAGGGTGAGCGGCGCTACTTGGTCAAGGGTGCTTCTAAGAGTGTCATTGTAGTGATGAACAGCCAGATCAGACAGGAAAAGGAATAAGAGAGGTAGGAAAAAGTGTCTGAGGGTTAATGGCTTGTAGATTTCTGAATGTGTGGTAGGTAGGAGTGCGCTGGGGTGGTGGAGGATTTGTGAGCGTGAAGGAGAGAATGTTGTGGTCAGACAGTGGAAGCGGTGAGTTATTTAGGTGGTAGATTGAACAGAGGCGGACAAAGACCAGGTCAAGGGTGTTACCATCCTTGTGTGTCTCAGAGGTTGAAAGCTGTGAGAGGCCTAGAGAAGTGGTTAGTGATAGAAGGAAGATAGATGAAGACATTGCCCCAACGGTACAAACAGGAGGGAGAGTTAGGCTGCAGACTCGGTTGCCTGTAGCCTCCATTTTGCCACCTGTTCGGAGCAGTTGTCTTCCAAAAGTCAAAACGTGCGCTCCCAGGACTTGCACTGCGTGGTCCTTTTTTGACACACTTGCAGATGATATTTGCTATGTCAAATGCAAACTGTGTAATCAAAAAGTAAAAAGAGGTAAAAGTGTCAGTAACCTCAATACCACTAATATGTGGAAACATGTGCGGACAAAGCACGTAGTTGAGTTACAAAGACACACTGGAGATGTAGGCCAACCTACAGCAGCACCTACATCTTCAGGTTGTGTTGAAGCCTCTTCATCGAGCTCACACACAGCTGGTTCAGCTTCCTCACAGGATCGCCATGGAAGAACCTCGGTCACTGTTGTCCAGAGACAAAGTGTTATTCCACACACAGCAGCAAGTTCCCTGTCATCCTCACATTCCAGGCCACAAAACAAACATCGGTAGCACAGGCATGGGATAAAAGACGGCCATACTCGGCAAACCATCCACGAGCACAGGCTCTGAATGCTGGCATTGCAAAACTCCTGTCCCTTGAAATGCTGTCATTCAGGCTGGTGGAGACTGACAGTTTCCGTAACTTAATATCATTGCCAGTCCCACAATACAATGTGCCAAGCCGATTTCATTTCAGCAGGCAAGCTGTCCTTGGTCTGCAAAAGCATGTTGAGGGAAAAATTAAACATGCGCTAGTAAACGTCCTCAGTAGCAAGGTCCACCTGACGACCGATGCGTGGACCAGTGCCCATTGTTATGATCTGCTACAACCACTAAGGAAAGAAGGGAATTCTGTCCCTACAATAGAACTAAGCTGAATCCCTACGATGTAACGGGGAACTTGATCCTGCGACCAGACCTGCTAAAGTCCTCAGCTAGTCTGAACGAAGACCTATAGTTGCGAGGGAGGAATCCCTTCAAGATCTAGGGACTGGGAGAAAAGGTGGACACCTCCTAACAGAAATTGTAGCAGGGATAATTTAACAGAAAACAAAATACTTTGAGATCCGAAGATCAAGCAAAACTGACTGAGTAAGGCACCTAAGCAACCGACTAGCTTAACAGTAGATAATACAATGAAGTCAAGCAAAGCCAGAAGGGCGGAGCCAGACAAAATAGGGAAAAAAGTTCATGTGACCATCAAACTGAAACAAAACCTAACAACAGGGTTCTAACACCCATGGCCAGGGACGATAACTTTCCCTCACTGCCCATTGGGTCAATGTTGTGGAGCCGGGTACTGATCTTGCGAGTGGCGCTGTACGTGTTCTGCCAACTCCAAGGATTGCAGGAATCAAGTCTGTACACATTGACTCCTCCTCCTACTCCAGTTCCTCAGAATCATCGCTGCAGGAGCCGTCACGGTCTACCTCCACATGGACCCGTGAACGCTTACCTGTTGCGAGAGATATGAGCACAGCCGTGTCCAAACGTCAACAGGCCGTCCTGAAATTAATTTCCATGTGGAATCGAAGCCACACAGCGCAGGAGCTCTGGAATGCCATCAAACAGGAGAGCGACGTGTGGTTTTTGGCAGCGAATCTCCAGCCAGGCTTGGTAGTGTGTGACAATGACCGAAATCTGGTGGCAGCTCTGGGCCTTGGCAACCTCACTCACATACCATGTCTGTCACATGTGCTCAACTTGGTCGTGCAGAGTTTTTTGAGGGGACTATCCGGATCTTGATGCACTGCTGCACAAGGTCCGCCTAGAGTGCGTTCACTTGCGACGTTCCAGCATGGCCAGATTGCTGATTGCAGCTCTGCAACGCAGATTTTGCCTTCCTGAACATCGCATCATATGTCACGTACCCACCAGGTGGAATTCGACGTTACATATGTTGGAGCGGTTGTGTGAGCAGCAGCCAACAGTAATGGAGTATCAGCTGCATCAGGCGCAATCAACTCGCAATTTGCGCCGTTCACACTTCAACACTACTGACTGGGCCTCTATAATAATAATAATAATAATAATCTTTATTTATATAGTGCCAATATATTCCGCAGCGCTTTACAGTTTAACAGTTTGAGAACACAAGTCATAAGTAGTGTTGAGCGATACGATACTGCAAATATCGGGTATCGGCCGATAACGTCACCGCCGGGGAGCAGGTAATCAGCTGTGCTGCGCCGGGATGACAGGCTCTGCCTGCCTGCCTGCCTCTGATGTCATTCTGATGTAGCAGAGTGGATCTCGTGGACACTCGTTACTATGGACTGCGTCGGACAGGTGGTATACTGCTTTTTTTTTTTTTTTCATTTTTTTACAGGAGATCGATGGCGTGCAGGATGAGACTGTAATAAAAGTAATAAAAACTGTGTTGTTTTTTTTATTAAATTAAAAAAACTTTTTTAGAACATTCACCCGTCCGGGTACATCAACAATTTAACTATTTACATACAGGGACCCTGTCCGGGTTATTTATAATTCTTTGGCAGGGGTGTTCCAGGTACCACCTGGTACTCTTCTGATGCTTGCCAAACATTCGAGACACCAAGGACCACCAGGATCTGATGACGTCGTGTGGCCTGTCAGTCAAAGTCGTGACCCGCTATCTGTGTCTGTGTGGCCACCTCTTTCATCTCCCTCCGGGTCTCGAGCCCTATGTCCCGGACTGAACGAACCCCAGGGGGCCTAACAGGCGCCGGGTACGGGCCAGTTTACATTATCTGTCCATAGCTGGGCTGCTGAGGAGACACTGAGGGAGGCTGGGGAGATTTACGGCGTGGGTGGGCACTTGTGCAGAGGCCTGGATGTGGGGGGCTGAAGGCTCCGAGGGTCTCACAGGTTCCTGACACTCTGGGGACCAGGGGTCGCACCTGGTGACATTTAGGGCATACCATCCTTGTAACCCAGTGTCGGGTGTAAGTTACCAAGTCTCCTGGCAACAGGTCCCTCCCCCGGTGTCCTTCTGGGAGGGAGTCTCCACGTCCCGCCGGGTCACAAACACTTCTAAATAAAGTCCAGGCTCCTGGATGAAGCCCCAACCAGCTTTAAATTTTAAAGCTCCGTACTGCACCATTACGCCGCGGCTCCTCAGGGTTCCTTTATCTTTTCTCATCCGGTCCTTATCCCCGGTCCTTCTCGATGGACGTTGGCGAAGCTCTGGGATTCGCGCTGCTCCCTTTGTCGCTCGGCTTTCTCTCCCGACGTCTTCACTCTTCCTCCTGACGCCGGTTGTAATTCTCCTCCACCAGCATCTCCATGTCTCCACCATCAAACTGCAGCTTACGATGTCCGGTTTGCGGCAGCTCTCCTGGCGCCCGACAGTCCTGGCGGCGCTCACCTGCGGAGGAAGCAGCCGGCTCTGGAACAGATGACAGTCGGGGCTCCGGTTTACAGACAGTGACCTCTGGTGCCTGCGCGGCCCCCTCCATGGGACGGGTGTCGCTTCTTCTGTCTCAGCGACGGGGCAGACAGCGGGATCTGGGGTGCTGCCAGTGCAGCGTTTTTTGCAGGAACGGGTGCCTCCACTGCGACAACGTCAACCGGATCACATTGCAAGGGTGGGATGCCCGCACGGATTCTCTACTAGAACGGGTGCCTCACCTTCCGGTACAGACACTTCAGGTAAGAGGGATTGGCGCCGCTTCAAGTTTAGTTTTAGGGCACGCCAGCTGGCTTTCATCCTTGCGACCTCCTCCCGGTGCCGGGCCAGGCCCTTAGGGTATCCTCGCTTCTTGCAGCGTAGGAGGGTTTCCAGGCCGGGTGCCCAACGGTGGTTCCGTGGCGATCGGGTCGCTTCCGTGGGGGGGAGCTCTGACTGCTCCATCCCTTCACACTTCTGCTCGTGTCCATTACCATCTTGCCATGTCACATGTGTCATTAGCATCTGGAGAGGGCCCTCTTTTTTAGTGAGGCGGGACCTTCGTGTTAGTTTCCGCACACTGAGGAGGATGAGGAGGCGGAACCCCAGAGCTGTGGGGCACGATCTTACATTGCAGTACCATTTAGAGTGGTCGGCCATCGTTTTCGCGCAAACTGAGTGAGTGTACACCCACGAAGAGCACGCCCTTCTTCCTCACCAGTGCCTCGTCGTGACGCAGATATGGCGGAAAAAAAATGGCAAATACATTTCTGATGATTTTAGCAATTCTCAAGCACAAAACCAGTTCAATTCAGGCCACAGGACTCGCTTATAGCGAGTACAGAATCCTGTTCGTGACGCCCAAGTTGAGTCGCACAGAGCCAGTTTTGGGGGTACTCGGCACCGAGCCCGTCGACTTCTATGGGGTATGTCACGGCTTTACCCGGCAATGAATCAAGTCTATTTTACTATGTAGAAGTGTAAAACTATAAAATATGTATATATATGTCACAATGACATGTATATATATATATATATATATATATATATGTATTCTATGTGTGTATATTTTGTGTTTACAACGAAAGAAAGTGTTTTTTTGTTGCGATATTTTGTTCCCATAGACTTACATGGGACTTCCGGTATCGGAATCGGATATCGACGATATAAGTGATATCAGCGATATCATTCCGATCCGATATTTTTAGATATCGAGCAGTATCGCTCAACACTAGTCATAAGTAACAACGTTAACAATAAAAATAATTAAAGCAATATAAGCCGCTCCTGCTCGTGACAGCTTACAATCTACAATGAGGGGGGGGAGAAACAAAGTACAGGTGTTTATATACAATGGTGTATTTACAATGATGGTTCAGCCATTTTGAGGGAGTGATGGATGGAGATAGTGAATGGGCTACACACACAGACTTACACATAGAATGACTTTGATTAGTGAATGTGATAGGCCGCTCTGAACAAATATCTTTTGAGGGAGCGCCTGAAAACCATGCTAATTGCGGATAGTCCTAATTTCTTGGGGTAGAGCATTCCCGAGGATTTGGCGCAGCACGGGAGAAGTTTGTATTCGGGAGTGGGAGGTACGGATTAGTGCAGAGGTTAGTCGAAGGTCGTTTGCAGAGCGCAGCAGTCGGTTAGGCCGATAGATAGAAAAGGGAGGAGATGTAGGGGGGTGCGCACTGTGGAGAGCTTTGTGGGTGACAACCAGTACTTTGAATTGGATACTATAATGAATGGGCACCAGTGAAGGACTGGCGAAGGGACTCTATGATGGACATCTGCCACGTTTTGCGTGCGTTGATGAGTCAACGCGGATGGCGAATGCAATGATGCACTAGTCAGCCTGACGTCCCCCTTATCTGCCTGCTTCAAAAAAACAATGCAAGCACTAAGGGAGAGGTTTTGGAAGAGGTGGAGGATGAGGAGTCACAAATTCCATCCCTTTGGACAGTCAGCGCAACGTGGTTCCTCACAAAGGGTGGGCAGGGCTCACTTGTGAGGAGGATGAGGAGGAGTCAATGGAGGAGGAAGACATCGCTCCAGAGGGAGGTACCACAACGCTCTAGTCAGTATGTATAGCGAGGGTGGGGTGATGCAGGCAGGCAGAGATGACGCCTCTTGCAGGGGACAGCGTTTCTTGGCCGTTGGGAGTCTGCAGCACATGGTTGATTTCATGCTGCAGTGCCTGAGAAACGACCGCCGCATCGCCCACATTCTCACCACGTCTGATTATTGGGTGTCCCACCCTCCAGACCCTCGCTACCGGGACAAACTTACAAAGCCTCATCACACCGTTGAACCGGAGCGTAAAATGCGGGAGTACCAAGACACACTGGTGCAATCCATAATGTTCTCCATTCCAGCCGAGAGCACTGCTGCTACTACTGCTTTACAAAGCAGCTCTGTGCGTTGAGGCAGTGGAGACAGCTCTGCAACAAGAGGGAGCACAAGCAGCGCCTCTGCACAGGGCAATGTTATGATTTGGTACTGAGGAGAGCAGGCAAAAAAGGCAATACACCAGAGAGGTTGGAATCTATGGGATTGCAGTACCCTGACTAACCACACAACTAAAGGCAGCCGTGGAGCGTACCTACATTGGTCCTAGACGCCTCGTCACAGCCTGAGAAGCTAACTACACCTAAAGATAGAAAGAGGAAAGCTATCGCCCCGGAGCAGATCCACAAAGAACATAGAAAGCCCCCAAACATGTAATGGCTGTTAGACAAGAAGAAATACTGACACAGACAGAAAATTGTATGAGCAAATGTTGGGGCCCAAACTTCATAAATAGAAAAGGATAGGAAGGGCACTTTCGCAATCACAAAAAAACACTGAAAAGTACCAACTCTACTAATTACAAAAACACTGAGATCACACGACCTTTACCCTTAATAGTTCTCTGGTGTAACAAAAACTAAACAGCAGCCACAGAAAAAAACGGAAAAGGGAAAAATGAACAAACAGTGGCTGAACTAAACTGAGAGAAGCACAAAACCCCAAGGGGACCCGGCAGACCCCCACAGAAGTGCAGGACATATGCCAAAAAAAAAAAAATAAAGAAGAAAATGTCTTATCTGTTAGCAAAAGATGCAGGCACGAAACAGCAGGCTACAAAGTGTACAGGAATCAAAGATGAACCAGAACAATTGATTCCCGTCAACCGATGGGAGGGAACCTCCCTTATATAAGACCAGTCATGAACACTGATCTCAATCTTCACAATCTTATTGGATAGTTCATACTGTTTGTAACCACCAGGGGAGCTTCTGCTCAAATTCATTTCTATCACATTCACAACAGCAAGACCAGTATGTTCCAAATGTGGCGAAGTTTTGTGGCAGCGCCACCAATGTCTACACCATCCGAGACGGCTCAATCAGCAAGAGGCAAAGTTTCCGTAAGATGGTGACAGATACATGTCTTGGCCTCTCAGTGTTACTCCCAGATGGCTCTTCCCCATTCAAGTTTTGGGTCTCTAAGCTGGATACATGCCAGAGCTTAGCCAGTATGCATTGGAGGTGCTGGCTTGCCCTGCTGCCAGTGTATTATCGGAGCGCTTCTTTATGCGCAGGTGGTGTTATAAAACCGTAGCATGCGACTATCTCCGTTAATGTAGACGGTTTAGTTTCTGAAAATGACAGGCATGGATCCGCATGAATTGCCTGTCCGGTTTCAGATTAAATAAAATGGTTGGAAACGTTTATCCATGTCTCCTGTTATGTTCATCTTTCTACCACCTGAACTCTACTCCCTGGGCTACAACACTTCCAGTTGCTGCTCACAAGTGTTGGATGCACAGATCAAAAAAATCGCTGATGGTTTGTGGGGTTCAGTAATACCTGCTGTTCCCCCTGTGTGTCCAGCAAAAATTACTGCTAGCTAGCTACACATGTTTGAAAAAAACATGACATGTTAAAGTGCCTACTGCTAACATAGATAGAGGCTAACACCCTTATTTCTAAACTGTAAACAAGTGAAACGTCACTTTAAAACCATAAAATTATTAGTCTTTGTCACAAATCTGTACAAAATAATTGTGACATATTACTGCAGATTATCCACATGTGGAACACAATGCTAAACACAAACGCCTCTTATGCTATAGGGTACTGATGGTGAACCTTGTCACTCATAACTTAGACAAATCCAACTCACATCATGCCTCAATGCTGCAATGTTGGAAGTGCATAATGTGGTTTGAACTTTGACAACAGCTGCAGTGCGAAGGTTAGCCTTCAGTGTTCTTGGTTTTAAATAAAGCATACAAGTAAATTTAATAATCCATTGTTGATTAAGGCACGTGATGTACACTGTAATATTGTGGAAACAATGGATGTAGGACTATTCCTCTTCAACATTACTTATATATTGTGTCATTTGAAAAAATACATATAAAAATACAAATTTAACAACCCATATCATAAAGGTCCATCATGTAAAAATGAGAAATCGGTAACAAAAATCATTGCATTACTTGTTAAACTCAATAGTGCATAGTCACAATAGCTAAATAATACCTGCAAGTGGTGCTGAAACAATGACAACTGATAGAAAAGGTGAATGATATCTAGTTATCAGACAGAATAGCGACACCTGTACAATGTCGATATAATACTGTACCTTAACAAAAAAAGGGTTGCAACCAATGTATTGTAACGGATGGAGGCGTACACATAAAGATTTGAGTTTTTTTTGAAATAGAATGGAGCGCACCAATTAAGAAAAAATGTCAGGATGAGGCAGGACCGCTCAGCAGAGTACAAGCAGAGGTTTGAATAACTAACTGGAGCGGGATTGCATCCAAAAATGGAACCTCGACTACGTAAAACAATGCACACAATGTTCAGACTGTGAAAGGCCCGTTTGTGTACTTCTTATTGTTTGCACCAATTTATTGGATAATGAGGAAGCACCAAACTAATAGATTTAATTATTTGAAATATAATGTGCCAACAATTAAGAAAATGTCAAGGATGAGGCGTGACACACGCCAGCAAGACAAGCAGCGGTGGTTGAAGAAAAAACTTGGCGGGATCAGAATTCAAAAATTGAAACCCTTGACAAAGGTAAACAATCACACAACTGTTCAGCAGCTGTGAAAGGCCGTTTGTGTATTCTATATTGTTTCAACCAATGTATTGGATAATGATGGAAGCCGTCACACTAATAATTTGAATTATTTGAAATTAATGTAGCGCAACAATTAGAGAAAAATGTAAGGAGAGGGTGACACACGTCGCGAGTACAAGCGCGGTGGTTGAAGAAAAAACTTGAGCGGGACAGAATTAAAAATTGAAAACCTGATACATAAAAAAATGCAACAACTGTTAGCCTTTGAAAGGCCCATTTGTGTTCTTCTATTTGTTTCAACCAATGTATTGGGATAATGAGGAAGCACGTCCCCCAAAATTAATTTAATTATTGAAATTAGAGCAGCAAAATGGGAAAAAATTAAGGATGAGGCAGGAGACACGCTCAGCAGAGTACAAGCACAGGGGGTTTGAAGAACTAAAGGGAGCGGGATCTCACTAAAAAAAAAAAAAAACCCACAGACTACAGTGAACACTGCCACAACTGTTCACTATCTCTGAAAGGCCCCTTTGGGATTTCATACTTTTTGCCCCCAAATGTATTGGATAGGGTGGAAGACTACACTAATAGATTGGGTTTTTTTTAAAAAATAGAATGAGAGCCCCAAATTTTGAGAAAAATGTCAAGGTTGGGGCAGTGAGACAGCCGCGAGCAAAGCAGCAGTGGTTGAAGAAAATAAATGGAGCGGGATCTGCACTCAAAAAAAAAACTCACAGACTACAGTGAACACTGCACACAACTGTTCACTATCTCTAAAAGGTCCTTTGTGGATTCCATATGTTTGCAACCAATGTATTGGATACGGATGGAAGCAGGTCACACTAATAGATTTGATTTTTTTGAAATAGAATGTAGCAGCAACAATTAGAGAAAACTGTCAAGGATGAGGCAGTGACACACGCTCAGCAGAGTACAAGCAGCGGTGGTTGAAGAAATAACTTGAGCGGGATCGAATTCAAAAATTGAAACCCTCTGACTACAGTAAACAATGCACACAACTGTTCAGTAGCTGTGAAAGGCCCGTTTGTGTACTTCTATATTGTTTGCAACCAATGTATTGGATACGGATGGAAGCACGTCACACTAATAGATTTGATTTTTTTTAAATAGATGTAGCAGCAACAATTTGAGAAAAATTTAAAGGATGAGGCAGTGAGACACGCTCAGCAGAGTACAAGCAGCAGTGGTTGAAGAAGTAAATGGAGCGGGATCTGCACTCAAAAAAAAAAACCTCACAGACTACAGTGACATGCACACAATGTTCACTATCTCTGAAAGGCTCCTTTGTGGACTTCATACTGTTTGCAACCAATGTATTGGATAGGATGGAAGCAGGTCACACTAATAGATTTGATTTTTTTGAAATAGAATGTAGCAGCAACATTAGAGAAAACTGTCAAGGATGAGGCAGTGACACACGCTCAGCAGAGTACAAGCAGTGGTGGTTGAAGAAATAACTTGAGCGGGATCTGAATTCAAAAATTGAAAACCCTCTGACTACAGTAAACAAATGCACACAAACTGTTCAGTAGCTGTGAAAGGCCCGTTTGTGTACTTCTATATTGTTTGCAACCAATGTATTGGATACGGATGGAAGCACGTCACACTAATAGATTTGATTTTTTTAAATAGAATGTAGCAGCAACAATTTGAGAAAATTTAAAGGATGAGGCAGTGAGACACGCTCAGCAGAGTACAAGCAGCATGGTTGAGAAGTAAATGGAGTGGGATCTGCACTCAAAAAAAAAAACCTCACAGACTACAGTGAACACTGCACACAACTGTTCACTATCTCTGAAAGGCTCCTTTGTGGACTTCTATACTGTTTGCAACCAATGTATTGGATACGGATGGAAGCACATCACACTAATAGATTGGATTTTTTTAAAATTTGAATGTAGCAGCACCAATTTGAGAAAAATGTCAAGGTTGAGGCAGTGAGACACGCTCAGCAGAGTACAAGCAGCAGTGGTTGAAGAACTAATGGAGCGGGATCTGCACTCCAAAAAAAAACCTCACAGACTACAGTGAACACTGCACACAACTGTTCACTATCTCTGAAAGGCTCCTTTGTGGACTTCTATACTGTTTGCAACCAATGTATTGAATACGGATGGAAGCACGTCACACTAATAGATTTGATTTTTTTGAAATAGAATGTAGCAGCAACAATTAGAGAAAACTGTCAAGGATGAGGCAGTGACACACGTCAGCAGAGTACAAGCAGCGGTGGTTGAAGAAATAACTTGAGTGGGATCTGAATTCAAAAATTTAAACCCTCTGACTACAGTAAACAATGCCCCACAACTTTTTCATAGCTGTGAAAGGCCCGTTTGTGTACTTCTATATTGTTTGCAACCAATGTATTGGATACGGATGGAAGCACGCCCACTCTAATAGATTTGATTTTTTTTAAAATAGAATGTAGCAGCACAATTTGAGAAAAATTTAAAGGATGAGGCAGTGGACACGCTCAGAGAGTACAAGCAGCAGTGGTTGAAGAACTAAATGGAGGGGGGTTTGCACTCAAAAAAAAAAAACCTCACAGACTACAGTGAACACTGCACACAAACTGTTCACTATCTCTGAAAGCTCCTTTGTGGACTTCTATACTGTTTGCAACCAATGTATTGGATATGGATGGAAGCACATCACACTAATAGATTGGATTTTTTTTAAATAGAATGTAGCAGCACCAATTGAGAAAAATGTCAAGGATGGGGCAGTGACACACGCTCAGCAGAGTACAAGCACAGTGGTGAAGAACTAAATGGAGCGGGATCTGCACTCAAAAAAAAAAAACTCACAGACTATAGTAAACACTGCACACAACTGTTCACTATCTCTGAAATGCTCCTTTGTGACTTCTATACTGTTTGCAACCAAATGTATTGGATACGGATGGAGCACGTCCACACAATAGATTGATTTTTTTTAAATAGAATATAGCAGCAAACAATTTGAAAAATGTAAAGGATGAGGCAGTGAGACACGCTCAGCAGATACAAGCAGCATTGTTTGAAGAACTAACTGAGCTGATCTGCACTCAAAAAAAAAAAACCTCACAGACTAAGTGAACACTGCCACCAACTTTCACTATCTCTGAAAGGCTCCTTTCTTACTTCTATAGTGTTTGCAACCAATGTATTGTATTACGGATGGAAGCGCGTCACACTATAATTTCAATGAAGGAGCAGCAAGAATTACATAAAGAAAAAAAAAAAGAGTCTGTGAGTGACACGTGCAGATGCCTAACAAACAGCGTTGGATGCAGAGCAAACTGCAGCGTCACCTGCACTCTCACACACACACCTTGCACAGAGCTGTTAAAACAACACTGCAAAGCAAAAGGAAGCTTTACACAGCGGTGGTAAATAGCCTGCCTAGAGCACAGTACACAAAAACGCAATCTCTAATTGTCCCTCAGAGTCAGCACAGCAGCGTTCTGTCCCTAAACTGAATTCACAGCACAGTGACGCTAAAATGTCAGCGGCGCCTTTTATAGTGCATTCTGACATCATTTCAGCATCCAATCACAGCCATGCCATTAGTTAACATGACCGCAGCAGTACAGGATGTGCCCACACTTCTTAGGATTCCTCATTGGCTGACTAAAATCACATTGCCTCTCAAAGAATTATGGGAACTTCCGATTCCGGTATACGATATATGGAAAATATCGGAACTAAGTATCGGAATTCCGATACAGCTAATATCGGCCCATACCCGATACTTGCGGTATCGGAATGCTCAACTTAGCCAAGAGATGAGAGAATCTGTAGCAGGAGGGAATGGTCCACAGTGTCGAAGGCAGAAGACAGGTCCAGGAGAAGGAGGACAGAGTAGTGTCGCTTGCTCTTGGCGGTTAGCAGGTCGTTAGTGACTTTAGTTAGGGCAGTTTCAGTTGAGTGATGCGGTCGAAAGCCGGATTGTAACGGTCAAAGAGGGAACAGGAGGGAAAAGGTGGGAGGACAGTTCAAGATATACATGCTGTTCCAGTAGTTTTGAGGCATAGGGAGAAGAGAATCGGGCGATAGCTAGAGCAGAGAATGGGTCGAGGGAGGGCTTTTTGAGGATTGGTGTGATTGAAGCATGTTTGAAGGATGAAGGAAAGACACCATTTGTAAGTGAAAGGTTGAAGAGGTATGTGAGAGTAGGATGAAGACTGTGGCAAAGTTAGGGATGAGGTGGGACGGGGCATATCATCACAAAGGAGGGTATCCCAGCATGACACAGACAGAGAGCGCATATAAGGTCCCAATCAGAAAGCTGTATATACTGTGCTTATTGAAAATCAAAAATGGCAGCGTAAGTATGATATTAAAGAAAGTACCAGAACAAAAATGAGTTATTGTCCACCAAAGGCGCTATTATGAAAAAGAAGTTACACAAAACCAAGTCAAAAATTGGCCAACTCAATAATTTTTGGTTTGGTTTTGTGTAAGTTTCTTTTTCATAATAGCGCCTTTGTTGGACAATTTTTTCCCTTTTATATTGCTGCTGCGATTTAAATGGTATCCACCTTATTTTGTGTGCGCCGCTGGGCATAACTCATTTTTGTACTGGTACTTTCGTTAATATCATACTTACGCTGCCATTTTTTTTTTTTCAATAAGCACAGTATATACAGCTTTTTGATGTAGCACCCTATGTTGTGTTTCCTTCCTTACTAATTGGGACCTTATATGCGCTCTCGGTCTGTGTCATGCTGGGATCCCCTCCTTTGTGATGATATGCTGTGTCCCTTTGTCTTTGATATACAAGTACACACTTTTCTCTCATGACATAGGGCTGTATTCAGTCTCCTGCTGCTAACAGGGTTGGACATGCCCCCTCTGTGACGCGTTGTGCTCTCTTGTTTTGGCGCAGGAGATTGAACACGCCCCCTTTTCAGGACGGGGGTTGGGACATGCCCCCAGCTCCTTCCCTGATCACACTGCTTGCTTTCCCACGTGGTTCATCTGCTGGAAGGAAGCAGTCGCATGTGGGGGCTTGCGTCTCAGGTATGTGATGTATCTGCCATGTGCTTCACTTTGCGTTCCACTGACATCCTGGGCGTGCATCCCAGCAACGGAAACTGGTGATTTTTTCACATGGCATGTCACTAAATTAATAAGTAACCAGGACCACTTTTTAACTTCAGGTAAACACAGCATTTCATTGGATGATGTTCCGGGAAATGATGTGAAACATCATATCTTATTTAAACGCCCCTTTGGCCATTTTGCACTCTGCATACCGCATTGAGAGCAGAAGGGCCTATGTCTCCCCAGTTTAGCACTATAGCACTTTGTTACAAGCCAGTCCCCTGATGAATCCGCTTGAAAGAAACGCGTCGGGACAAAGATATAGGGAAAGTGCAGGGCGAATTTCATTTATAGGGCTAGTTGTGACTGCCCTTGTAAGGGCAGGAGTTGGGGTATAGTTACTGATAGCCCCTTAGGGAATGACAGGGGATTGTCTTCCCATCGCATGCATCAGGGATCCAGTGTGTTTTACTTGGCTCCTGAACAGGCTCCTGCTACCTTCACATCAATGGTGAGATTGTTCCATATTTATTTCTTCTCATCATTTTTTCATATTTAACCCATTGTGTGTTATATATGCTTCTGCGGTGACATCCTATGAATATTGGAGGGTGTTCCATTGAAAACCCAGCTCCATGTGGTTGCACCTCGGTATATTGTAGCCACCATTTGATTGTGAGTGGTTCTATACATCCTAAGTGAATTTGCTTTTTTCAGCCCTATAATTTTGGGACAGTCTTTCTGATCAGGCTGAGAGCATTTTCTATTGTTTTAATGGGTGACTCACTTCTTGTTTGCATTTTATGAATTATCATTAAAAGTTATATTTTATTTTTCACCGTGCTGTATAGTTTAATTTTTGGTGAAATTGGTCCTTATTCACTCCAGCCGACACCGGATTTTTGCTTTGAACACGAGCATACAAAACTCCTCACCGGAGGTGCTGGTATTCTAGGAGATTATTTCAGCCGAGCCCTAACCACATGCGTGCCTGATCACACTGGTGCAAGCGCATAACACAATTGATACTAGCGCACGGCCATGCGGTTATGCCACCTTTTTATAGTAGCCACGAGCACGTGACCTTCCAGAAAGGACCAATAGGAAGCTGCTTCAGAACACCAACAGCTTCAGGACCCTTTCCTGGAGGACCAATAGAGTCGCAGCTGTATCCGAGCATGTGACCCTGATCTCCAATGGAAGATCTTGCCCTGGGCATGCTCAGATGGAGAAACAGAGGACTAAAGGTACTGCCACACTAAACAATCCGCTAGCGATCACGATAACGACGCATACTAATGCGATCGCTACGCGGATTGTTTCTATTCGCTAGTGCGGCCACATTTAGCGATATAGTTAACGACGCTATCGCCGTTGCGATCTTCTTAACGACTTTAGCGGTACAAAAGTACCGCTAAATCGCTAAGAAAAGGTGCCACACTAGCGATATATACTTACCCAGCGGGAGCGCCGACGAGAAAATAGGGTCCGGAACGATTCCAGCGACGAGCGAGATCACAGCAGGAAGCTCGTCGCTGGCAGATGCCGCACTGAACAACATCGCTAACGGGATCGCTAAATAGTGACGTTTTTTTAGCGATCCCGTTAGCGATATTGTTCAGTGTGGCATACCCTTTAGTCCCAAATCGGCCTGCTCCAACACTGGTTACAACAGAGGATCCAGGAGCCACAGCAGCAAGTGTCTGCACAGTACTATACCAGGTGAGATGCTGGGACTGACGTCTCTGCTGAGCAGGGTTTCCCCTGTGGCCGGAGATGGATGGGGGACCGCAGCGGGACTGGTTTGAGATTCTCTTGTGCAGCAGCAGGAATTCGATCCCTAACATTCACCACCACAAAATTTACAACATGGATATGGTGGGCTGTATCAGGTTTAGCAACAGAATTTTTTTTTTTAATCTGCATGGGCTATGCAGATGTCAGAATTTCACCGCCACTAAATAACAAGGTGATATATAGCATGGTTAATCACTTTAGCTGCAGCCAAAAAAAAAATTTTTTTACTGTGCAACAAGTCTACACACAGAACAATTTCACTGTCACAAAATTACAAAGTGGTATATATTGCGGGTTGTATTCGTTTAGCAACAGAAATGTGCATGAGCTATGCAGACAGCTGAATTTCACAACCAATAAATGACAAAATGATATATGGCATGCTGAATCAATGTAAGCAACAGCCCAATTTTTTTTATTTAATGTGCAACATCTCTACACTCAGAACAATTTACTGCCAGAAAATAACAACATTTGATATTTCAAGCTATATCACGTTTAGCAACATAATTTTTTTTTTTTATTTAATCTGCATGATAGAGTTGAGCGATACTTTCCGATATCTAAGTATCGGAATCGGAATTGGTATCGCCGATCACTAAAATATCGGCGATACCCGATTCGATACCGGAAGTCCCATGTAAGTCTATGGGAACAAAATATCGAAATTAAAAAAAACCCATTCTGCCTTGTTGGTTAATTGTACATGAAGGAAAAAAGAAAGAGTAATGTAGAATGTTTGGGGAAGGTTGAGGAAATTAAAGGCATAGATGTTTAACCCAATCAAAGGAATAGCATAAAATTTTTTTTTTTAAAGATGTTCGGATTGACGAAGAAATTGAAATGTTAAGTTTTTTTTATTTTGGCAAATAGTATTTACAAATTCCCCAGCTCTTACTTCACCTTTTTAACTTTTCAAAACACTTTCCCTTCAATCTTCGCAATCATCTTTTTATAAATTATTTCTTCATCTTCACTTCTTTATCTTCTTCTTAAAAACTTCTTGCTATTCATCTTTGTTAACATTTACTCATATTCTTCTTATTAAACATTATTTTATTCATATTTCTTCATCTTCTTCATCTATTCTTATTTTGACAGAGAATCCTGTACTTGTAATCTGTCAAGTATGAATTTTTCATCCTTCGTTCTTGCTGTCACAAAAGATTTAAATTACAACAGTATTTGCCTGTTAGTTTAGCTGCGCAGCGGCATTTTCCGGGGAACCACGAGGGGAACGGACTCACCCCCATACACTGCTTGTCTTCTTCTGTTGAATTTAGAGATTTATTTTGCTCTTCTTTTGGTCTTATACTTCTGTTCTTCTCTTTTAGATCTTCTGCTATTGTTCTTGTTTCTTTTTTCCGTATTTGTATTTGTAGCAAACTTGTACCAGCTGTTTACGGGACACGGTTACTAAGCAGGGGTACCGTGTCCAAATCATACCAAGGACCACAACGTTGCGGAACTCGGATACCAGATGGGGCACCTAGGCCAAAGGCACTGCGGAGAACCAGTGACGGGTATGGAACCCGGAGGGCGCAGAAGGAAAAGAGCCAATGGCACAACCGAGGACCATGACTTTTCTGGGACACGGTTTAAATAAGAGGAGGTACCTGTTCCAAAGCACTACCAAGGACCAGCAGACTTGCTGGAACTCGGTACCAAGATGGAGGCCACCCTAGGCCAAAGGCACTGCGGGAACCGCTGCGGTACTGGAAGGAGGGGCAGCAGAGGAAAAGACCATGGCACACCGAGGCCAGTGAGTTAGAACCCCAGAACCCCAAGGGCAAGTGTTGACTGTGCTAACAGCATTCAGCAAAAACGGCGGTGTTGGAGCCCAGGGTCAAGGAGGATTTTAAATACTAGATCAATAATTTCCTTGTTACCTGTCATTTTTAAATTCTATATTCAAAAAGAGAAAGATAACCTTTACACCATAAGTGATGATTTCATTTAAACTATATCTAGATAAATAAAGAATTGACAAACATAAACACATACATAACTGTTGAACACAATGCAAACCACAAATAAATTAGTTAAGGAATCTCAACGGTTGTACTAAAAATACAATATTCTGAATCCATTAATGGATAAGTAACAGTATGTAACCATTTTTATTGTATAGAAATGAATGTCACTTCAAAACATCTCACATTACAGTTATTGTGAATTACTAAATGTTACATTTGCGAATAATGTACTAAACAGTTTATACAAAATTATACAATTTCCACATGTATACCATAATATGTGGCAATAATATGTTTATTAACAAACATAACCTTTAAAAAGTGAAAGTGCATAGTGAAAATTGCTATTTTGCTGGACTGTCGACTTGAAGCATGACAAGGTAATAAGGTATATATTGTGGAGCTACCACAGATGGTGAATGGCGAGTAATACGTACCTCATAAATGGGCAACATAATTTTTTTTATATACTTATAAACAGGGACGTGGATGTAGCTTGCCCTTTGTTTTGACGCACAACTGCCTTCCGCGAGCGCGTTGGGTAGTGAACAGTTGTGTGCATGTTCACTGTAGTCTGAGGTTTTCCTTTTTGGAGTGCAGATCACGCTCCAGTTAGTTCTTCAACCGCTGGTTGTAGTTGCTGACGTTGTCACTGGCACATCCTTGAAATTTTTTCTTAATTGTTGCTGCTCCCTCTATTACAAATAAATAAAATTATTAGTGTGACCGTTCCATCGTATCAATACATTGGTTGCAAACATAGATTTACACAAAGGGGCCCTTTCCCCTACTAAAACTTGTGGCATGTTCATGCAATCTTGCGAATAACCACACTTAGGCCTTATAACTTTTCAGACTTTCTTTATCAATCTACCAAGTTAAGAAGGCAGGGAGTAAGGCACGTGGTCGGGGGTTTTCTTCAGGGAGGAGGACGTGGGGATTCTGTGGCTGCTGCCCCCAGTGACCGCACCCCACCATTTTCCCCCGGGCCGTGAGCGTTCCTTTATGCGCCTTTTTAGGAGCTCGGAGACCCCCCTGTGGGGGAAAAGAACAAATTGAAGCCGTTTGTTTGGTCTCAGCCAATGCATCGACTTCAATTGCTTCCACCTCCTTAGGACCACACATGTTGGCAACCATCTGTCTTTCACCGCCTGGCAAATTGCCCAGGCAGTCAGAGAGTTCTGTACGGAGCCAGCTGAGTTCTCTTTTTCAAATCTTTGGCTTGCAAACGGGGCCCAGCCAAGCACATTTTTTTGTTTGTAAGAAGAGGGGTAGCGGTTGCCAACACTGTGTACTCTGAATTGAAGAGGCGGGTGAGACAGTGCGTGGTCCACACCGCAGAACCATCTGATGTGATATGAGACCCAGGTGCAGTTTCTTTGAGCATGGTGCTGGCCGACCACCAACAGCAGGTGTTGGAAGAGGGTATGGAGAGATGAGGTCAATACCCAACATGGCATAAGAACGGAAGGTGGTGGGAGCAGCCAGGGAATATAATAATTTTATTTTTGCCCATCAATTCCGCAGCGCTTTACAGTTTAGCAGTTTAGAACACAAGTCATAATAACAACGTTAACAATACAATAATTTAAGCTAAATAATCGCCCCTGGTGAAGCTTACAATGACAATAGATGGGGGAATACAAATTAGGTTTTTTATATACAATGGTGCATTTACAATGTTTCCAGCCATCTTAAGGGATGAGGGATGGAGATAGTGAAAGGGCTAGAGACACCACACACATTCACAGAATACATAGAATGATTTGATTAGTGAATGGATGGGGCCGCTCTGAAAAATGTGTTTTGAGGGGCCCTGAAAACCAGCAAAATTGTGGATGTCCTAATTTCTTGGGGTACGCATTCCAGGGATTGGCGTGAGCAGGAGAAGTTTGGAGTCGGGGTGGAGGTACGTATTATGCAGAGGTAGTCGAAAGTCTTTGCAGAGGCAGCGTCGGTTAGGGCCGTAGATAGAAATGAGGGAGGAGGATGTAGGAGGGGTTTGCGCACTGTGGAGAGCTTTGTGGGGAGAACAGTACTTTGGTTGAAAGCTGGGAAGGCCTAGAGAAATGTTAGTGTAGAAGGAAGATAGAGGAAGAATTGCCCAACGGTACAAACAGGAGGGAAGTTAGGCTGCAGACTCGGTTGCCTGTAGCTCCTTTGGGCACCTGTTCGGAGCAGTTGTCTTCCAAAAGTCAAAACGTGCGCTCCCAGGACTTGCACTGCGTGGTCCTTTTTTCCCACTTGCAATGTATTTGCATTGAAATGAAAAGCTGGTAATCAAAATTAAAAATAGCTAAAAGTGTCAGTCCCTAAAATACCACAAATAGTGGAAACATGTGCGGACAAAGCACAGTTGAGTTACAAGACACACTGGAATGAGGCCAACCTCAACACACCACACTTCAGGTTGTTTGAAGCCTCTTCTCGGCTACAACAGCTGGTTAGCTTCCTCCAGGATCGCCATGGAAGACCTCGGCCACTGTGTCCGGACAAATGTTATTTCCACACACAGCACAGTTCCCTGTCATCCTCACCCCCAGGCCACAAAAAGCCGCGTAGCACAGGCATGGGATAAAAACCGGCCATACTCCGCAAACCATGCACGAGCCGGCTCTGAATGTGGCATTGCAAAAATCCTTTCCCCTTTAAATGCTGGATTCAGGCTGGTGGAGACAGACAGTTTCCGTAATGAATTCATTGTCAATCCCCCCAAACAATGTGCCAAGCCGATTCATTTCAGCAGGCAAGCCGTCCCGGTCGCAAAAGCATGTTGGGAAAATTAAAAATGCCTACTAAAAGCCCCAGTACAAGGTCCACCTGAACCGATGCGTGGACCAGTACCCATTGTTATGATTGCTACAACCAAAGGAAAGAAGGAATTTTCCCTAAATTACAACTAAGTTAATCCCTCGGTAACGGGGACCTGTCCTGCGACCACCCCTAAGTCCTCATCTGTTGAACGAAAAAACCTTAGTTGCGAGGGATAATCCCTACAAGATTGGGACTGGAGAAAAGGTGGACACCTCCTAACATAAATTGTAGCATGGATATTAAAAGAAAAATAAATAATTTGTTCCTAAAAATCAAGCAAAAACTCAAGATAAGGCACCTAAGCACCCGGCTAGCTTAAAGAGATAATACAAGAATCAAAAAGCCAGAGGGCGGAGCCAGACTAAATAGGGAAAAAAGGTAGTGACCAGAAACTGAAACAAAACTAAAAGAGGGTTTAAACACCCATGGCCAGGGACAATACCTTTCCCATCCCATTGGTCAATGTTGTGCACCGGGTATGACTTGCGAGTGGCGCTGTACGTGTTCTGCCAACTCCAAGGATTGCAGGAATCAAGTCTGTACACATTGATTCCTCCTATTCCAGTTCCTCAGAATCATCGCTGCAGGAGCCGTCACGGTCTACCTCCACTGGACCCTGAACGTTTACTGTTGCGACCGATATAGCACAGCCGTGTCCAAAAGTCAACAGGCCATCCTGAAATTAATTTCCATGGGGAATCTTAGCCACACAGCGCAGGAGCTCTGTAATGCCATAAAGCAGGAGAGCGACGTGTGGTTTTTGGAAGAGAATCTACAGGCAGGCTTTGGGAGTGTGTTGACAATGGCCGAAATCTGGTGTCAGCTCTGGCCCTTTGGGAACCTCACTCACATACCATGTCTGTCATATGTGCTCAACTTGGTCTTGCAGAGTTTTTGAGGACTATCCGGATCTTGATGCACTGCTGCACAAGGTCCGCCTAGAGTGCGCTCACTTGCGACGTTCCAGCATGGCCAGATCGCTGATTGCAGCTCTGCAACGCAGATTTCACCTTCATGAACATCGCATTATATGTGAAAGTACCCCCAGGTGGAATTCCTCGTTTACATATGTTGGAGCGGTTGTGTGAGCAGCAGCCAACAGTAATGGAGTATCAGCTGCATCAGCGCAGCAACTCGCAATTTGCGGCGTTCACACTTCACCACTACTGAGTGGGCCTCTATAATAAGAATATAATATTATTTATTTTTATAGCGCCATAATATTCCGCAGTGCTTTACAGTTTTAACAGTTTCAAAAAACGAGTCATAAGTAACAACGTTAACAATACAATAATTAAAGCAAAATCAGCCGCCCCTGCTGGTGAAAGCTTACAATCTACAATGAGGTGTGGGAGATACAAAGTACAGGTGTTATATACAATGGGTTTTTTACAATGATGGTCCACCATTTTAAGGAAGTGAGGGATGCATGGAGATAGTGAATGGGCTACACACACAGAATTACACATAGAATGACTTTGATTAGTGAATGTGATAGGCCACTGTGAAACAAATGTGTTTTTGAGGGAGCGCCTGAAACCATCCAAATTGCGGTAGTCCTAATTTCTTGGGTAGAGCATTCCAGAGGATTGGCGCAGCGCGGGTGAAGTCTTGGAGTTGGGAGTGGGAGGTACGGATTAGTGCAGAGGTTAGTCGAAGGTCGTTTGCAGAGTGCAGCATCGGGTTTAGGCCGATAAATATTAAATAAGGGAGGGATGTAGGGGGGTGCTGCGCTGTGGAGAGCTATGTTGGTGAGAACCAGTAATTAGAATTGGATCCTATAAATGAATGGGCAGCCACTGCCAGTGTAATGAGTGGCGAATAACTCTATGAAGGATATCTGCCACGTTTTGCGTGCGTTTGATTGAGTCAACGCGGATGGCGAGTGCAGATGATGCACTAGTCAGCCTGACTGTCCCCCTTATCTGCCTGCTTCAAAAAACACTGCCAACACTAAGGCATAGGTTTTGGAAGAGGTGGAGGATGAGGAGTCACAAATTCCATCACCTTCTGGACAGTCAGCGCAACGTGGTTCCTCACAAAGGGGCTTGGAGGACTTTCCAAGTACCATGCTGTACAACAATTGAACCTCCAGAGTCGCTGTCTATATTTTCAAACCATTACAAACTTTTAATGTATTTACAAAGCACATAATGTCTTTTTGTCTATCCTTTTGTAATGCTATGTGTTTCCATAAACTGATGTTACAGAATTATGAACAAAGTTTTTAAATTTTGAGTTTAAATTTTGTAAAATTTATATGTATTTGAAGGACTTTGTGAGGAGGATGAGGAGGAGTCAATGGAGGAGGAAGACATCGCTCCAGAGGGAGGTAGACAATGCTCTAGTCAGTATGTAGACCAAGGGTGGGGTGATGCACAGCAGGCGGAGATGACGCCTCTTGCAGGGGACAACGTTTCTTGGCCAGTTGGGAGTCTGCAGCACATGGTTGATTCATGCTGCAGTGGCTGAGAAACGACCGCCGCATCGAACACAATTCACACCACGTCTGATTATTGGGTGTACACCCTCTAGGAACCCTCGCTACCGGGACAACTTACAAAGCCTCATCACACCGTTGAACCGGAGCGTAAAATGCGGAAGTACCAAGACACACTGGTGCAATCCATAATGTTCTCCATTCCAGCCGAGAGCACTGCTGCGCTACTGATTTACAAAGCAGCTCTGTGCGTCGAGGCAGTGGAGAAGCTCTGCAACAAGAGGGAGCACAAGCAGCGCCCCTGCACAGGGCAAGAACAGTATGTTCCAAATGTGTCGAAGTTTTGTGGCAGCCACCAATGTCTACACCATCCGAACGGCTCCAGTCAGCAGGAGGCAACATTTCCGTTAAGATGGTGACAGACACATGTCTTGCCCTCTCATGTACTCCCAGATGGCTCTTCCCATTCAAGTTTTGTGTCTCTAACTGGATACATGGCCAAGCTTAGCCAGTATGCATTGGAGGTGCTGGCTGATCTGCTGGCAGTGTATTATCGGAGCGCGTCTTTACTGCTGCAGGTGGTGTACTAACAGACCGTTGCATGCGACTATCCTACGATAATGTAGAACGGCTTACTTTTCTGAAAATGAACTAGGCATGGATCTCGCCTGAATTTGCCTGTCCGTTTCAGATTAACTAACATGGTTGACAACGTTTTCCATGTCTCCTTTATGTTCATCTTTCTACCACTGAGCTATACTCCCTGGGCTACAACACTGCCAGTTGCTGCTCAGAAGTGTGTGTCCAAAGACCAATACACAAGCTATAGTGATAGTGGGTTCAGTACGCCTGCTGTTCCCCTGCTGTGTGTCCGGCAAAAATACTGCTTACCTACCTACACATGTTTTAAAAAAACATGACATTGTTAAAGTGGCAGTGCTACACATAGATATCAGGCTACACCCTTATTTCTAAGCTGTAAACAAGTGAAACGTCAAATTTAAAACCATTCAATGATTAGTGTTGGTAACAAATCTGTAACTAAATAATTTGTGACATATTATGGCAGATATCCACATGTCTAAACACAAATGCTAACACAAAAGCATACTTATGCTATAGGGTACTGATGGTGAACCTTCTCACTCCATAACTTGACCAATCCAACTCACATCATGCTCAAATGCTGCAATGTTGGAAGTGCATAATGTGGTGAACTTTGACAACAGCTGCAGTGCGAAGGTTATCCTTCTGTGTTTTGGCTTTTAAAAAAGCATACACGTAAATATAATAATACATTGTTGATTAAGGGACATGATGTACACCTGTAATATTGTGCAAACAATGGTGTAGGCTATTCCTCTTCAACATTACTTATATTTGTGTCATTTGAAAAAATACATATTTTAGTTAAAATTAAAAACCCATGTTCAGTAGCTGTGAAAGGCCCTTTTGTGTACTTCTTATTTGTTTGCCACCAATGTATTGTATACGGATGGAAGCGCGTCACACTAAATAGATTAGATTTATTTTAAATGGAATGTAGCAGAACCAATTGGAGATAAATGAAAAGGATGAGCCACTGAGACACGCTCAGCAGAGTACAAGCAGCAGTGCTTGAACATGTAACTGGAGCGTGATCTGCACTCAAAAAAGTAAAAAACACAGACTGAAGTGAACACTGAAACACAACTGTCCACAATCTGTGAAAAGCTCCTTTCTGTACTTCTATAGTGTTTGCAACCAATGTATTGTATACGGATGGAAGCGCGTCACACTAATAGATTAGATTTATTTTAAATGGAATGTAGCAGAACCAATTGGAGATAAATGAAAAGGATGAGCCACTGAGACACGCTCAGCAGAGTACAAGCAGCAGTGCTTGAACATGTAACTGGAGCGTGATCTGCACTCAAAAAAGTAAAAAACACAGACTGAAGTGAACACTGAAACACAACTGTCCACAATCTGTGAAAAGCTCCTTTCTGTACTTCTATAGTGTTTGCAACCAATGTATTGTATACGGATGGAAGCGCGTCACACTAATAGATTAGATTTATTTTAAATGGAATGTAGCAGAACCAATTGGAGATAAATGAAAAGGATGAGCCACTGAGACACGCTCAGCAGAGTACAAGCAGCAGTGCTTGAACATGTAACTGGAGCGTGATCTGCACTCAAAAAAGTAAAAAACACAGACTGAAGTGAACACTGAAACACAACTGTCCACAATCTGTGAAAAGCTCCTTTCTGTACTTCTATAGTGTTTGCAACCAATGTATTGTATACGGATGGAAGCGCGTCACACTAATAGATTAGATTTATTTTAAATGGAATGTAGCAGAACCAATTGGAGATAAATGAAAAGGATGAGCCACTGAGACACGCTCAGCAGAGTACAAGCAGCAGTGCTTGAACATGTAACTGGAGCGTGATCTGCACTCAAAAAAGTAAAAAACACAGACTGAAGTGAACACTGAAACACAACTGTCCACAATCTGTGAAAAGCTCCTTTCTGTACTTCTATAGTGTTTGCAACCAATGTATTGTATACGGATGGAAGCACGTCACACTAATAGATTTGATTTTTTTTTCTAATATAATGGAGCTGCACCAATTCCACAAAATAAAAAAAAAAAAAAAAAAAAAAGAGTCAGTGACACGTGCAGATGCCTACAAACAGCGGTGGATGCAGAGCAAACTGCAGCGTCACCTGCACTGTCACCACACACACCTTGCACAGAGCTGTTAAAACAACACTGGCAAAATGAAGCTTTACACAGCGGTTGGTAAACTAGCCTGCCTCAAGCACAGTAGTACACAAAATCGCTATATCTAACTGTCCCTCAGAGTGAGCAGAGTAGCGTTCTGTCCCTTACTGAGTTCACAGCACAGTGACGCTAAAATGGCGGCGGCGCCTTTTATAGTGCATTCTGACATCATTTCTGCAGCCAATCACAGCCATGCCATTAGTTAAGATGACCGCAGCATTACAGGATGTGCCCACACTTCGTAGGATTCCTCATTGGCTGACTAAAATCACATTGCCTCTCAAAGAATTATGGGAACTTCCGATTCCGGTATACGATATGGAAAAAGTATCGGAATTAAGTATCGGAATTCCGATAACGCGAATAATCGGCCGATACCCGATACTTGCGGTATCGGAATGCTCAACACTACTGCATGAGCTATGCAGACAGTTGAATTTTACTGCCACTAAATGACAAGGTGAGATATGTCTTGCTGTGCACTACTGTCTCTGCCTTTGGACCTCTGTAATGGCACACAAAAAAATGCTGGAATGTTGATTTCACAGCCACACAAGACACTAGCTATCTAAACTATCTGACTTAGAAACAACCGCCTAGCTAGCTAGCTAAAATCTATCAGTAACCAGCCTCTCTGCTGTTACATTGTCAAAATTGGCGCTAAAACAAGATGTCCGCTCTTTATATGGAGAGGGACATGTGATTTCAGCAACTAATATCACAAGCAGTTGTGTGAGTACATTGTGGATGTTTCCTGCATCCTGATTGGCTAGCCGCAATGTGCACACATGAAGTTAGAAAAAAAAAGGTTACAAGCACGTCGCTCCTCTGAGCTCTGACAATTGCTTACCCTCATTAACCCCTTAGTGACAGAGCCAATTTGCAGCTTAATGACCGGGCCAATTTTTACAATTTTGACCACCGTCACTTTATGAGGTTATAACTCTGGAACGCTTAACGAATCCAGCTAATTCTGAGAATGTTTTTTCGTGACATATTGTACTTCACGTTAGTGGTAAAAAAATTTTTATATGACTTGCATTTATTTATGAAAAAAATGGAAATATGGCGAAAATTTAGAAAATTTAGCAATTTTCAAACTTTAAATTTTTATGCCCTTAAATCAGAGATATGTCACACAAAATTCTTAATAAATAACATTTCCCACATGTCTACTTTACATCAGCACAATTTTGTGAACAAAATATTTTTTTGTTACGAAGTTATGAGGGTTAAAAGTTGACCAGCGATTTCTCATTTTTACAACACCATTTTTTTTACGGACCACATCACATTTGAGGTCACTTTGAGGGGTCTATATGATAGAAAATATCCAAAAGTGACACCATTCTAAAAACTGCACCCCTCAAGGTGCTCAAAACCACATTCAAGAAGTTTATTAACCCTTTCTACGTGCTTCACAGGAAGTGAAGCAATGTGGAAAGAAAAAATTAACATTTAACTTTTTTTGCAAAAACTTTACTTCGGAACCAATTTTTTTTATTTTCACAAGTGTTAAAAGAAAAAATGAACCATGTGCGATCACATCAGAGGGAGAGAAACTACATGCAGGATCGCAGCTTTTTTTTTTCTTTTGCGATCGCAGTTATATGGTTAATAACGGCAATTGCAAATGCGGGGGGACTGCGGGGGACCCTTATTATGTTCTCTGGGGTCTCGGCTACCCCTGGTAGCCGAGACCACGGAGAAAACCCGGCTCGGCGGGTGCACTGCGCAGGCGCCTGCCATTTTCTTTGCTGGAACAAGACGCGGGGAGCTCGGGGAGACATGGGAGGCCTGTGGGGGACACCGGGAGGCACAGAGGACTGATCTGGGGTCCCGGGGACCCCATTTCTCTCCCCTCTGTTGTGCGATCACATCAGAGGAGAGAGAAATTAAATGGAAAATCACTTTTTTTTGCGATCGCCGTTATAGGGTTAATAATGGCAATCACAAAAGCGGGGTCAGTAAAAACCGACCCAAATCATGTTCTCTGGGGTCTTGGCTACCCCCGGTAGCCGAGACCCCGTAGAAAATCCGACTCTGGGGGGCGCTATACACTTTCTCCACAGCGCCGTTAATTAACTTAACTACCGCAGTTAAAAGGCGTATCAGCAGTCGTTAAGGGTTTAAACACATGCCCCATGCTCATCATACTACACCATTATCCTAGCCAAAGTGCTCAATATATTTTAGTGGCAATGCAAAGACTTTCTCGCACTTTTACCGATGTTACCGATTTTTTCTGATTTTATAAAATTGTGCTCATGTTTCCGATCACAAATCCGAATGTGCCATATTCATAACAAATTTATGTTTTGGCAATTGTTTTCAGAACAAATTCGCTCATCACTACTCCTGAGTCTCCTTTTCTACCATTTCTGCTTTTCTAGTAACATTAGCCTTTTAAAAAGCATATTAGCGGTCCTTGTGCAAGGAGCATGTGACATAGTAAAGACCATATCTGTCATGAGCACAATTGTGACACTGTGTGTTGAGCACCTCCCACCAGCCTTGTTCTCAGTCAAAATAGTGTAGTCTGAATATTATAATGTGCACTGGTGAACTTTTGCACAAACAAACAATAAAATGGTAATTAAAGCTTGAACCTGTGCTATTTTTTTGTATAGTACAGACCAAAAGTTTGGACACACCTTCTCATTCAAAGATTCTTCTGTATTTTCATGACAATGAAAATTGTAGAATTACACTGAAGGCATCAAAACTATGAATTAACACATGTGGAGTTTTACATTATACTTTACAAAACTGTGGCCACCTTTTGCTTTGATTACTGCTTTGCACACAGAAAAGGTGAACGGCTGGACTCTACATGCCTAGTTCCCACCGTGAAGCATGGAGGAGGTGGTGTGATTATGTGGGGGTGCTTTGCTGGTGACACTGTTGGGGATTATTCAAAATTGAAGCGGTGAGTGGTCCAGCTCACCCCAAACCATCTCGATTGGGTTCAGGTCTGGTGACTGTGGAGGCCAGGTCATCTGGCGTAGCACCCCAACACTCTCCTTCTTGGTCAAATAGCCCTTACACAGCCTGGAGGTGTGTTTGGGGTCATTGTCCTGTTGAAAAATAAATGATGGAATAGCATGCCGCTGCAACAGTGTCACCAGCAAAGCACCCCCACATCATCACACCACCTCCTCCATGCTTCACGGTGGGAACCAGGCATGTAGAGTCCATCCGTTCACCTTTTCTGCGTGCAAAGCAGTAATCAAAGCAAAAGGTGGCTACTTTGAAGAACCTAGGATATAAGACATATTTTCAGTTGTTCCACACTTTTTTGTAAAGTGTAATGTATAATTCCACATGAGTTAATTTATAGTTTTGATGCCTTCAGTGTGATTCTACAATTTTCACTGTCATGAAAATACAGAAAAATCGCTGAATGAGAAGGGTGTCCAAACTTTTGGTCTGTACTGTATGTCATTGCAATTTTTCTTTATGAATTATATATTTTATACATATTTATCTATCTAGCTCATATTTATCTATTTATTTACAATATGCATGCATGCATGCATCCTTGCATACTGATATTCATATATAGCCTAAAATAACAAAATGTGTAGGCACACTACATCAAGTAAATAAATAAATAACATTTAAAAATCATATATTATTTAATTGACGTTTGTTTTATATGAAAAAGTGTAAAAGCCATCCAGTCAACTGTAAAAGTTAGTGTGCCTATGAATTATGTCTATTTTTGTAGATTATATATTTTTTTAATTGTACAGTATACATGTGCACCCGAAGATTAGATATATATTAACAGGTATGCTGGACTATGTTTTTAGTTTTGCTTTAGTTTTCTTACGCTCAGTACTAGAGTTGAGCATTCCGATACCGCAAGTATCGGGTATCGGCCGATATTAGCTGTATCGGAATTCCGATACTTAGTTCCGATATTTTCCATATATCGTATACCGGAATCGGAAGTTCCCATAATTCTTTGAGAGGCAATGTGATTTTAGTCAGCCAATGAGGAATCCTAAGAAGTGTGGGCACATCCTGTACTGCTGCGGTCATGTTAACTAATGGCATGGCTGTGACTGGATGCTGAAATGATGTCAGAATGCACTATAAAAGGCGCCGCCGCCATTTTAGCATCACTGTGCTGTGAATTCAGTAAGGGACAGAACGCTGCTCTGCTGACTCTGAGGGATAGTTAGAGATTGCGATTTTGTGCACTGTGCTCTAGGCAGGCTAGTTTACCAACCGCTGTGTAAAGCTTCCTTTTGCCAGTGTTGTTTTAACAGCTCTGTGCAAGGTGTGTGTGTGAGAGTGCAGGTGACGCTGCAGTTTGCTCTGCATCCAACGCTGTTTGTAGGCATCTGGACGTGTCACTCACAGACTCATTTTTTTTTCTTTAGTTTAATTCTTGCTGCTCCATTCAATTGAAATTATAGTGTGACGCGCTTCCATCCGTATCCAATACATTGGTTGCAAACACTATAGAATTACAGAAAGGAGCCTTTCAGAGATAGTGAACAGTTGTGTTCAGTGTTCACTCTAGTCTGTGAGGTTTTTTTTTTTTTTTGAGTGCAGATCACGCTCCAGTTAGTTCTTCAACCACTGCTGGTTGTAGTCTGCTGAACGTGTGTCACTGCCTCATCCTTGTCATTTTTCTCTAATTGGTGCTGCTCCATTCCATTTCAAATAACTCAAATCTATTAGTGTGACGCGCTTCCATCCGTATCCAATACATTGGTTGCAAACACTATAGAATTACAGAAAGGAGCCTTTCAGAGATAGTGAACAGTTGTGTTCAGTGTTCACTCTAGTCTGTGAGTTTTTTTTTTTTTGAGTGCAGATCACGCTCCAGTTAGTTCTTCAACCACTGCTGGTTGTAGTCTGCTGAACGTGTGTCACTGCCTCATCCTTGTCATTTTTCTCTAATTGGTGCTGCTCAATTCCATTTCAAATAACTCAAATCTATTAGTGTGACGCGCTTCCATCCGTATCCAATACATTGGTTGCAAACACTATAGAATTACAGAAAGGAGCCTTTCAGAGATAGTGAACAGTTGTGTTCAGTGTTCACTCTAGTCTGTGAGGTTTTTTTTTTTTTTTGAGTGCAGATCACGCTTCAGTTAGTTCTTCAACCACTGCTGGTTGTAGTCTGCTGAACGTGTGTCACTGCCTCATCCTTGTCATTTTTATCTAATTGGTGCTGCTCCATTCCATTTCAAATAACTCAAATCTATTAGTGTGATGCGCTTCCATCCGTATCCAATACATTGGTTGCAAACACTGTAGAATTACAGAAAGGAGCCTTTCAGAGATAGTGAACAGTTGTGTTCAGTGTTCACTCTAGTCTGTGAGGTTTTTTTTTTTTTGAGTGCAGATCACGCTCCAGTTAGTTCTTCAACCACTGCTGGTTGTAGTCTGCTGAACGTGTGTCACTGCCTCATCCTTGTCATTTTTCTCTAATTGGTGCTGCTCAATTCCATTTCAAATAACTCAAATCTATTAGTGTGACGCGCTTCCATCCGTATCCAATACATTGGTTGCAAACACTATAGAATTACAGAAAGGAGCCTTTCAGAGATAGTGAACAGTTGTGTTCAGTGTTCACTCTAGTCTGTGAGGTTTTTTTTTTTTTGAGTGCAGATCACGCTCCAGTTAGTTCTTCAACCACTGCTGGTTGTAGTCTGCTGAACGTGTGTCACTGCCTCATCCTTGTCATTTTTATCTAATTGGTGCTGCTCCATTCCATTTCAAATAACTCAAATCTATTAGTGTGACGCGCTTCCATCCGTATCCAATACATTGGTTGCAAACACTATAGAATTACAGAAAGGAGCCTTTCAGAGATAGTGAACAGTTGTGTTCAGTGTTCACTCTAGTCTGTGAGGTTTTTTTTTTTTTGGAGTGCAGATCACGCTCCAGTTAGTTCTTCAACCACTGCTGGTTGTAGTCTGCTGAACGTGTGTCACTGCCTCATCCTTGTCATTTTTCTCTAATTGGTGCTGCTCAATTCCATTTCAAATAACTCAAATCTATTAGTGTGACGCGCTTCCATCCGTATCCAATACATTGGTTGCAAACACTATAGAATTACAGAAAGGAACCTTTCAGAGATACTGAACAGTTGTGTTCAGTGTTCTTCTCTAATTGGTGCTGCTCCATTCCATTTCAAATAACTCAAATCTATTAGTGTGGCGCGCTTCCATCCGTATCCAATACATTGGTTGCAAACACTATAGAATTACAGAAAGGAGCCTTTCAGAGATAGTGAACAGTTGTGTTCAGTGTTCACTCTAGTCTGTGAGGTTTTTTTTTTTTTTGAGTGCAGATCACGCTCCAGATAGTTCTTCAACCACTGCTGGTTGTAGTCTGCTGAACGTGTGTCACTGCCTCATCCTTGTCATTTTTCTCTAATTGGTGCTGCTCCTTCCATTTCAAATAACTCAATCTATTAGTGTGACGCGCTTCCATCCGTATCCAATACATTGGTTGCAAACACTATAGAATTACAGAAAGGAGCCTTTCAGAGATAGTGAACAGTTGTGTTCAGTGTTCACTCTAGTCTGTGAGGTTTTTTTTTTTTTGAGTGCAGATCACGCTCCAGTTAGTTCTTCAACCACTGCTGGTTGTAGTCTGCTGAATGTGTGTCACTGCCTCATCCTTGTCATTTTTCTCTAATTGGTGCTGCTCCATTCCATTTCAAATAACTCAAATCTATTAGTGTGACGCGCTTCCATCCGTATCCAATACATTGGTTGCAAACACTATAGAAATACAGAAAGGAGCCTTTCAGAGATACTGAACAGTTTTGTGCAGTGTTCACTGCAGTCTCTGCATAATAACCACACTTAGGCCTTATAACTTTTCTGACTTTCTTTAACAATCTACCAAGATGAAGAAGGCAGGGAGTAAGGCACATGGTCGTGGCCGTGGAGTTTCAGCAGGGAGAGGACGTGGGGATTCTGTGGCTGCTGCCGCCCCCAGTGACACAGCATCCACCAGTTTTTCCCGTAAGCGTTCCTTTATGTACAGTTTTGTAGGAGCTCGGCGTACCCCCTGCTGCGGGAAGAACAAATTGAAGCCGTTGTTGGTTGGATGGCAGCCAATGCATCGACTTCAATTGCTTCCATCTCCTCTCAGGACCACAACACTGTTGAGCAACCATCTGTCTGTTCACCGCCTGTCAAATTGCCCAGGCAGTCAGAGAGTTCTGAACTGGAGCCAGCTGAGTCTCTGCTTCTGTTCTCAGAATCTGTTGGCTTGCAAACAGGGCCCAGCCAAGTAGCATTCTGGAATTTGAAGAAGAGGGAGTATGCAGTGATGCGCAACAGCTGTGTCTCTCTGAATCTGAACAGGCGGGTGAGCCAGTGCCGATGGTCAGCACACCGCAGAACGCATCTGATGATGATGAGACTCAGTTGCCAGTTTCTGTTGAGCATGGTGCTGTCCAGACCATCCAACAGCAGCAGGTGTTGGAAGAGGGTAGTGGAGATGATGAGGTCCAAGACCCAACATGGCGTGAGGAACAGGAAGGTGGTGGGAGCAGCTCTGAGGAAGAGATTGGCCCAATGGTACAAACAGGAGGGAGAGGTAGGCTGCAGACTCGGTTGCCTGTAGCCTCCAGTTTGGCACCTGTTGGGAGCAGTTATCTTCCAAAAGTCAAAACGGGCGCTCCCAGGACTTGCACTGTGTGGTCCTTTTTTGACACACTTGCAGATGATATTTGCTATGTCAAATGCAAGCTGTGTAAGCAAAAAGTAAAAAGAGGTAAAAGTGTCAGTAACCTCAATACCACTAATATGTGGAAACATGTGCGGACAAAGCACGTAGTTGAGTTACAAAGACACACTGGAGATGTAGGCCAACCTACAGCAGCACCTACATCTTCAGCTCGTGTTGGAGCCTCTTCCTCCAGCTCACACACAGCTGGTTCGGCTTCCTCACACGATCGCCATGGAAGAACCTCGGTCACTGTTGTCCAGAGACAAAGTGTTATTCCACCCACAGCTGCAAGTTCCCTGTCATCCTCACACTCCCAGGCCACAAAACAGCCATCGGTAGCACAGGCATGGGATAAAAGACGGCCATACTCGGCAAACCATCCACGAGCACAGGCTCTGAATGCTGGCATTGCAAAACTCCTGTCCCTTGAAATGCTGTCATTCAGGCTGGTGGAGACTGACAGTTTCCGGAACTTAATGGCATTGGCAGTCCCACAATACAATGTGCCAAGCCGATTTTATTTCAGCAGGCAATCCGTCCCTGCTCTGCAAAAGCATGTTGAGGGAAAAATTAAACATGCGCTACTAAACGCCGTCAGTAGCAAGGTCCACCTGACCACCGATGCGTGGACCAGTACCCATGGCCAGGGACGATACCTTTCCCTCACTGCCCATTGGGTCAATGTTGTGGAGCCGGGTACAGATCTTGCGAGCGGCGCTGTACGTGTTCTGCCAACTCCAAGGTTTGCAGGAATCCAGTCTGTACACATTGACTCCTCCTCCTACTCCAGTTCCTCAGAATCATCGCTGCAGGAGCCGTCACGGTCTACCTCCACATGGACCCGTGAACGCTTACCTGTTGTGACCGATATGAGCACAGCCATGGCCAAACGTCAGCAGGCCGTCCTGAAATTAATTTCCATGGGGAATCGAAGCCACACAGCGCAGGAGGTCTGGAATGCCATCAAGCAGGAGAGCGACGTGTGGTTTTTGCAAGCGAATCTCCAGCCAGGCTTGGTAGTGTGTGACAATGGCCGAAATCTGGTGGCAGCTCTGGCCCTTGGCAACCTCACTCACATACCATGTCTGGCACATGTGCTCAACTTGGTCGTGCAGAGTTTTTTGAGGGACTATCCGGATGTTGATGCACTGCTGCACAAGGTCCGCCTAGAGTGCGCTCACTTGCGACGTTCCAGCATGGCCAGATCGCGCATTGCAGCTCTGCAACGCAGATTTCGCCTTCCTGAACATCGCATCATATGTGACATACCCACCAGGTGGAATTCCACGTTACATATGTTGGAGCATTTGTGTGAGCAGCAGACAGCAGTAATGGAGTATCAACTGCAACAGGCGCAATCAACACGCAATTTGCGCCGTTCACACTTCACCACTACTGAGTGGGCCTCTATGAAGGACATCTGCCACGTTTTGCATGCGTTTGATGAGTGAACGCGGATGGCGAGTGCAGATGATGCACTAGTCAGCCTGACTGTCCCCCTTATCTGCCTGCTTCAAAAAACACTGCAAGCACTAAGGGATGAGGTTTTGTAAGAGGTGGAGGATGAGGAGTCACAAATTCCATCACCTTCTGGACAGTCAGCGCAACGTGGTTCCTCCCAAAGGGCTTTGCAGGGCTCACTTTGTGAGGAGGATGAGGAGGAGTCAATGGAGGAGGAAGAAATCGCTACAGAGGGAGGTACACAACGCTCTAGTCAGTATGGATCAAAAAAGCATAAAACTGTCCCACCACGGCAAGGTGTACCCATTTGAGACAGTCACTACACTCTCTAAGGTTAAAACCTACCTGGTGTGAATAGTGGCAGAGAGTCTGGGTCCCAAATGGACACCCAGCTTCAGAGGGACTATATATGAACTACACAGCTCAGTAGAAAGGAGGCCACACCTATTTGTACTGAATACAAAAATGCTAAAGAAAAACAAAAAACTGAACTGAAGTAGACTTGAATGACATGCAAGATGTAGAAGCATGTTCACACTGGCCATAAAAGCAAGCAAAAACAAGGGAAAAAGCAATGTGTAGTGACTGTCTCAAATGGGTACACCTTGCCGTGGTGGGACAGCTTTATGCTTTTTTGATCAAAACAGTGTTTACTAAGTACCCTATGTTAATTATTTAATGCACTTGCTTTTTTACTTATTTATTTTCATTAGGGTATATACACACATTGCTTTTTCCCTTGTTTTTGCTTGCTTTTATGGCCAGTGTGAACATGCTTCTACATCTTGCATGTCATTCAAGTCTACTTCAGTTCAGTTTTTTGTTTTTCTTTAGCATTTTTGTATTCAGTACAAATAGGTGTGGCCTGCTTTCTACTGAGCTGTGTAGTTCATATATAGTCCCTCTGAAGCTGGGTGTCCATTTGGGACCCAGACTCTCTGCCACTATTCACACCAGGTAGGTTTTAACGTTAGAGAGTGTAGTGACTGTCTCAAATGGGTACACCTTGCCGTGGTGGGACAGCTTTATGCTTTTTTGATCAAAACAGTGTTTACTAAGTACCCTATGTTAATTATTTAATGCACTTGCTTTTTTACTTATTTATTTTCATTAGGGTATATACACACATTGCTTTTTCCCTTGTTTTTGCTTGCTCTAGTCAGTATGTAGAGCGAGGGTGGGGTGATGCAGAGCAGGTACAGATGACGCCTCTTACAGAGGACAGCGTTTGTTGGCCAGTTGGTAGTCTGCAGCACATGGTTGATTTCATGCTGCAGTGCCTGAGAAACGACCGCTGCATCGCCCACATTCTCACCACGTCTGATTATTGGGTGTCCACCCTCCTAGACCCTCGCTACCGGGACAACTTACAAAGCCTCATCACACCGTTGAACCGGGAGTGTAAAATGCGGGAGTACCAAGACACACTGGTGAAATCCATAATGTTCTCCATTCCAGCCGAGAGCAGTGCTGCTGATACTGCTTTACAAAGCAGCTCTGTGTGTGGAGGCAGTGGAGACAGCTCTGCAACAAGAGGGAGCACAAGCAGCGCCTCTGCACAGGGGGCAAGACCAGTATGTTCCAAATGTGGCAAAGTTTTGTGGCAGCGCCACCAATGTCTACACCATCCGAGACGCCTCCAGTCACCAGGAGGCAACGTTTCCGTAAGATGGTGACAGACTACTTGTCTTGCCCTCTCAGTGTACTCCCAGATGGCTCTTCCCCTTTCAAGTTTTGGGTCTCTAAGCTGGATACATTGCCAGAGCTTAGCCAGTATGCATTGGAGGTGCTGGCTTGCCCTGCTGCCAGTGTATTATCGGAGCGCGTCTTTAGTGCTGCAGGTGGTGTACTAACAGACCGTCGCATGCGACTATCCTCCGATAATGTAGACCGGCTTACTTTTCTGAAAATGAACAAGGCATGGATCTCGCCAGAATTTGCCTGTCCGTTTTCAGATTAAATAACTGGTTGGCAACGTTATCAATTTCTCCTGTTATGTTCATCTATCTACCACCTGAACTCTACTCCCTGGGCTACAACACTGCCAGTCTGAGGGGAATGATCAGTTAACAACCAAAATGTTCTCCCCAACAGATAGTAGCGCAACGACTCCAGTGCCCACTTGATCGCCAGGCACTCTCTCTCTCTCTACAATGCTGTATCTGGTTTCAGCTGGAGTTAGCTTTCGACTCTGGAAAGTAATGTGATGCTCCTCCCCGTTAACCTCCTGAGACAAAACGGCACCCACACCTACCTCTGACGCATCAGTCTGGACAATGAATTCTCTTTTGAAGTCGGGTGTGATCAAAAATGGTGACACACACACAGTGCCCCTTTTAGTTTTACAAACGCTTCTTCAAGCTGATCATTCCATCGCACCATTACTAACTTCCTGCCTTTTAGGCAGTCATTTAACGGCGCCGACAGTGTTGCAAAATTGTGAATAAACCGCCGGTAGTATCCCACTAACCCCAAAAACCCTTTCACTTGTTTTGTGGTGAGGGGACGGGGCCAGTTTTGGATTGCCTCCACTTTGTTTATTTGGGCTTTGATAACTCCTCTCACAATCACATACCCCAGGTAGCGAGCTTCCTCCAACCCTATGGAACACTTCTTTGGGTTGGCAGTTAGCTCTGCTTGTCTCAGCGAATCTATCACCGCCTGTACCTTGGCTAAGTGACTTTCCCAGTCTGTACTGTACACCACAATATCGTCCAGATTGGCCGCGGCATATCGGCGATGAGGACGAAGAACAACGTCCATTAACCTCTGGAATGTCGCTGGAGCGCCATGCAACCCGAAGGGTAGGACTATATACTGGAACAGTCCCTCGGGTGTTACAAAAGCCGTTTTCTCTCTCGCTGCTTTTGTTAGTGGCACCTGCCAATACCCTTTTGTGAGGTCAATGAGTGAAAAATAACGTGCCTGCCCAAACCGCTCTATTAACTCATCGACCCGGGGCATGGGGTAGGCGGCAAAGTTAGAAATTTCATTCAGTTTTCTGAAGTCATTACAGAACCTTAGTGTCCCATCTGGCTTTGGTATTAGGACTATTGGGCTGGCCCACTCACTCTGGGACTCTTCAATGACCCCTAACTGCAGCATCTTCTTGACCTCTTCCTTGATGGCTTGTCGCCGGGCCTCAGGCACCCGATATGGCTTTAATCGTACTTTGCCCTGCAGCTCAGTGACAATGTCATGTTGTATTAGGGAGGTACGACCAGGAAGTTCTGAAAAAACATCTGTATTTCGGCTAACAAACTCTCGGACTTCCTGAACTTGTCTGTGCGACAAAGTGTCTGATATTTTGACGGCGGAGAGGACTTCTCTTGCCTTCTCCTGAGGCAAGGAAGCCATCTGTACTGGAAATGCAGGCCATGGACAATCCTCACCAAGCGGGTCTCTGTCTTTCCATGGTTTGAGCAGATTCACATGGTATACGTGTTTTGGCTTTCTCCGCCCTGGTTGGTGTACTTTATAGTTTACTGGTCCCACCTTCTCTATAATGTCGTAGGGTCCCTGCCACCTTGCAAGGAACTTACTATCCACTGTAGGCACAAGTACCAACACCCGATCCCCAGGGTTAAAGGACCTTACCCGTGCCTCCCGGTTATAGACCTGCCTCTGTGACCTTTGTGCTGATTCCATATGTTCTCGGACTAATGGTAGGACTGTCTCCATTCTCTCTTGCATTTTGGCCACATGTTCTATCACACTTTTGTGGGGAGTTGTATGGTTTTCCCAGGCCTCTTTAGCTATATCGAGTAAGCCACGGGGATGTCTGCCATATAATAGTTCAAAGGGCGAGAACCCCGTAGATGCCTGGGGCACCTCTCGCACTGCAAACATCAGGTATGGCAACAAGAGATCCCAGTCCTTAGCATCTTTAGAGACTTTTTTTTTCAACATATTTTTCAGGGTTTTATTGAACCTTTCTACTAAACCATCTGTTTGGGGATGATAGATCGATGTGCGCAACTGTTTAACACGTGGCAGAGTTCCTTCATGATTTTTGACATAAAGGGGGTCACCTGATCTGTTAAGATTTCTTGAGGGATTCCCACCCGAGAGAACATACCCATGAGTTCTTTTGCGATCAGTTTTGCCGAGGTGTGTCGCAGGGGAATAGCCTCAGATACCTGGTAGCGTAATCTAGAACTACGAGGATGTGTTGATGACCCCTTGCTGATTTATTAACCGTCCACACCAGATCCATAGGCTATTCTCTCAAACGGTACCTCTATAATTAGTAATGGCACCAAGGGACTCTGAAAATGAGGCTGCGGACTGGTTACCTAGCACACGGACAAGAGTAACAATACCGTTTAACTTCTTCATAGACCCATAGCTAGTAAAACCGTTGTAGAATTCTGTCTAGGGTTTTCTTTGGTCCCAAATGTCCCCCTAGTACATGCGCATGCGCTAAGTCCATTACCAACCTCCGATATGACTGCGGTACCAGCAATTGCTCGACAATTTCCCCATGTATTTTTTCAACCCCATACAGCAAATCTTGGTTCAGCTCAAATCGGGGAAATACTTTAGCTGCCCTGGGGTGTTGGGGTTCCCCATTGACAACCAGTACATTTTCCCGGGCTCGAGTCAACGTATGGTCCCGTAGTTGCGCCGTACCAAAATTGTCACCTGCCACATTGAAGTATGACAATTCTGGTCCCGGTGGCAAATCTTATATCTCCCCACCTAACACTTCTATAGGAGAGGGGTTTTCCTCCTCCACCGAAGGCAAAGGTACTCCTACCGCCAGTACATCTTCCTCTGGGCCACCAGGTTCATGCCCGATTTCTGGAGAATGCAACCTGTTTGCCACTGGTGCCGACGACTGTTCTGTGGGAGGGGTAATTACAGGCCAAAGTACAGAAAATAACGGAAAATCTCTTCCAATTATTAATGCTAATTAACCACCACCCCCACCTCGTGTCACCTCCTCCCCGCTGGCGTGGTTATCATCACCAGGGTGGTAGGATAATGTTTTAAGTCACCATGTATACACAACACACCCATTTTCACAGCAGTATACTCGCTGATTTGGACGTGGCTGGCTCGTATTAGGGTCACTCACGAGACTCCCTGAGTCCACTAGAGCCACAGCAGGGTTACCCTCCACCTGCACTTTACACACCAGGGGCACCACGAGGAGGAACGGACTCACCCCTATACACTGCTTAGTCTTCTTCTGCTTATAATTTAGAGCATATATTTTGCTCTTCATTTTGGTCTTATACTTCATGTTCTTCTGCTTTTTGATCTTCTGCTTATTGTTCTTCTGTCTCTTGTTCTGTATCTTGTAGTTTGTCTTAACCTTCTTTGTCCTGTTGGTGATCTTCTTTTGGGTAATCTTTTATTTCTTCTTTGTGATGGTGTTCAGGCTGGTTGGCTTGATGCTCGTCGTCCTTGTGGTCGTCATCTTCTTCGGGGGGGTCATCAGGGTCGTCGTCTTCATTGTTGGAGATCCAGAGTGATTACCCAAAAAAACATTTAAAAAATCTTCAATTTGTAAATGTAGCTGAAGGTACAAGAAGGCTGACTAACTTCCGAGAACCAGCTGACGTTACTGGAACCCGGACGGGTAGCAGAAGGTACAAGAGCCAATGCAAGTAACGAGGACCAGCTGACTGTGCTGGCACCCGGAGGGGCAGCAGAAGGAAAAGAGCCAATGGCACAACCGAGGACCAGCTGACGTTACTGGGACACGGTTACTAAGCAGGAGGTACCTGTGCTCCAAAGCACTACCAAGGACCAGCAGACGTTGCTGGAACTCGGTTACCGAGATGGAGGCACCTAGGCCAAAGGCACTGCGGAGAACCAGTTGACGGTACTGGAACCCGGACGGGTAGCAGAAGGTACAAGAGCCAATGCAAGTAACGAGGACCAGCTGACTGTGCTGGAACCCGGAGGGGCAGCAGAAGGAAAAGAGCCAATGGCACAACCGAGGACCTGCTGACGTTACTGGGACACGGTTACTAAGCAGGAGGTACCTGTGCTCCAAAGCACTACCAAGGACCAGCAGACGTTGCTGGAACTCGGATACCGAGATGGAGGCACCTAGGCCAAAGGCACTGCGGAGAACCAGTTGATGGTACTGGAACCCGGACGGGTACCATAAGGCACCCATGAAAATGTAAGTTGACAGGCCGCAAGCCGTCCGCAGTTACCGAATCACACAGTCCTACAGTGGGTGCTTGTCCTATTGTCACAACGGAAACAGCCTTTATTTACATATCCCACAGCACATTGACACTGCCAGGAAACAGCTGTCGTGCTGTAACCAGGCTGGGCAGGAGTCAGTACCCGTGCCAAGTACTTCCGAGCAACAACTGGCGGTGTTGGAGCCCAGGGATGAGAAGAGAACAGGGTGGAGGCAGCAGGACTTTTTGCCGTACATACAGCAGGGGAACAGCTGACATTACTGAACCCCAGTAACACAGGAGCAAGTGTTGACTGTGCTAACAGCACTTCCAGGCAACAACTGGCGGTGTTGGAGCCCAGGGATGAGAGGAGGACAGGGTGGAGGCAGCAGGACTTTTTGACGTACATACAGCAGGGGAACAGCTGGTGTTACTGAACCCCAGTAACACAGGAGCAAGTGTTGACTGTGCTAACAGCACTTCTAGGCAACAACTGGCGGTGTTGGAGCCCAAGGTCAAGGAGGATGTTTAAATAGTAGATCAAGTATTTTCCTTGTTACGTGTCAATTTTAACAGCAATGCAAACCACAAAATAAATTAGTTAAGGAATCTGCTATACGGTCGTACATAAAAGCATACAAGTACATATCTGAATCCACTAATGATGGATAAGTAACAGTATGTACACCATTTTTATTGTATAGACAATGAATGTCTGACTTCAAAACATCATCAGCATTACAAGTTATCTGTGACATTAATAAAATGTTACATTTGCTGAATAATGTCACTAAACAGTTTATAAAAATTATACAATTTCCATCATGTAATACTCATAATATGTGCCAATAAACATTTTAATTAACAAACATAACCTTTAAAAAGTGCATAGTGCAAATTGCTATTTATGCCTGACTGTGGACTTGCAAGCATGACAACGGATAGATAAGGTATATATAGATGAGACTGCATAGCCACAGATGGTGAATGGCCATGTAATACTGTACCTCAATAAAGTGTGCGTCACTACTACATAATTTTTTTTATATAGCTTTATAAACAGGGTACGTGCATGTATGCTTGCGCCTTTGTTTGGACGCACAGACTGCCTTCCTGCTGTGACGCGTTGGGTAGTGAACAGTTGTGTGCAGTGTTCACTGCAGTCTTTGCGAAATAACCACACTTAGGCCTTATAACTTTTCAGACTTTCTTTATCAATCTACCAAGATGAAGAAGGCAGGGAGTAAGGCACGTGGTCGTGGCCGTGGAGTTTCAGCAGGGAGAGGACGTGGGGATTCTGTGGCTGCTGCCGCCCCCAGTGACACAGCATCCACCAGTTTTCCCCGTGAGCGTTCCTTTATGCGAACTTTTGTAGGAGGTCGGCGTACCCCCCTGCTGCGGGAAGAACAAATTGAAGCCGTTGTTGGTTGGATGTCAGCCAATGCATCGACTTCAATTGCTTCCACCTCCTCTCAGGACCACAGCACTGTTGAGCAACCATCTGTCTCTTCACCGCCTGCCAAATTGCCCAGGCAGTGACAGAGTTCTGTACAGGAGCCAGCTGAGTGTCTGCTTCTGTTCTCAGAATCTGTTGGCTTACAAACAGGGGCCCAGCCAAGCAGCATTCTGGAATGTGAAGAAGAGGGAGTATGCAGTGATGTGCAACAGCTGTGTCTCTCTGAATCTGAAGAGGCGGGTGAGACAGTGCCGATGGTCAGCACACCGCAGAATGCATCTGATGATGATGAGACTCAGATGCCAGTTTCTGTTGAGCATGGTGCTGGCCAGACCACCCAACAGCAGCAGGTGTTGGAAGAGGGTAGTGGAGATGATGAGGTCCAAGACCCAACATAGCGTGAGGAACAGGAAGGTGTTGGGAGCAGCTCAGAGGAATACTAATAATAATAATAATAATATTAATTTATATAGCGCCATCATATTACGCAGCGCTTTACAGTTTAGCAGTTTCAGAACACAAGTCATAAGTAACAACGTTAACAATACAATAATTTAAGCAAAATAAGTCGCCCCTGCTCGTGACAGCTTACAATCTACAATGAGGTGGGGGAGATACAAAGTATAGGTGTTTATATACAATGGTGCATTTACAATGATGGTCCAGCCATCTTAAGGGAGTGAGGGATGGAGATAGTGAATGGGCTAGACACACACACACACACACACTTACACAGAATACATAGAATGACTTTGATTAGTGAATGTGATAGGCCGCTCTGAACAAATGCGTTTTGAGGGAGCGCCTGAAACCATGCTAATTGCGGATAGTCCTAATTTCTTGGGGTACAGCATTCCAGAGGATTTGCGCAGCACGGGAGAAGTCTTGTAGTCGGGAGTGGGAGGTACGGATTAGTGCAGAGGTTAGTCGAAGGTCGTTTGCAGAGCGCAGCAGTAGGTTAGGCCGATAGATAGAAATGAGGGAGGAGATGTAGGGGGGTGCTGCACTGTGGAGAGCTTTGTGGGTGACAACCAGTACTTTGAATTGGATACTATAATGAATGGGCAGCCAGTGTAAGGACTGGCGAAGGACTCTACGAAGGACATCTGCCACGTTTTGCGTGCGTTTGATGAGTCAACGCGGATGGCGAGTGCAGATGATGCACTAGTCAGCCTGACTGTCCCCCTTATCTGCCTGCTTCAAAAAACAATGCAAGCACAAAGGGATGAGGTTTTGGAAGAGGTGGAGGATGAGGAGTCACAAATTCCATCACCTTCTGGACAGTCAGCGCAACATGGTTCCTCACAAAGGGCTGGGCAGGGCTCACTTTGTGAGGAGGATGAGGAGGAGTCAATGGAGGAGGAAGACATCGCTACAGAGGGAGGTACACAACGCTCTAGTCAGTATGTATAGCGAGGGTGGGGTGATGCAGAGCAGGCAGAGATGACGCCTCTTGCAGGGGACAGCGTTTCTTGGCCAGTTGGGAGTCTGCAGCACATGGTTGATTTCATGCTGCAGTGCCTGAGAAACGACCGCCGCATCGCCCACATTCTCACCACATCTGATTATTGGGTGTCCACCCTCCTAGACCCTCGCTACCGGGACAACTTACAAAGCCTCATCACACCGTTGAACCGGGAGCGTAAAATGCGGGAGTACCAAGACACACTGGTGCAATCCATAATGTTTTCCATTCCAGCCGAGAGCACTGCTGCTACTACTGCTTTACAAAGCAGCTCTGTGCGTCGAGGCAGTGGAGACAGCTCTGCAACAAGAGGGAGCACAAGCAGCGCCTCTGCACAGGGCAAGATGTTATGATTTGGTAGCTGAGGAGAGCAGGCAAAAAAGGCAATACACCAGAGAGGTTGGAATCTATGGGATTGCAGTACCCTGACTAACCACCACAACTAAAGGCAGCCGTGGAGCGTACCTACGTTGGTCCTAGACGCCTCGTCACAGCCTGAGAAGCTAACAACACCTAAAGATAGAAAGAGGAAAGCTATCTACCCCGGAGCAGATCCACAAAGAACATAGAAAGCCCCCAAACATGTAATGGCGGTTAGACAAGAAGAAATACTGACACAGACAGAAAATAGTATGAGCAAACGTTGGGGCTCAAACTTCATAAATAGAAAAGGATAGGAAGGGCACTTTATGCAATCACAAAAAACCCTGAAAAGTACCAACTCTACTAATTACAAAAACACCTGAGATCACACGACCTCTACCACCTAAATTAGTTCTCTGGTGTAACAAAAACTAAACAGCAGCCACAGAAAAAAGTGGAAAAGGAAAATGAACAAACAACAGTGGCTGAACTAAACTGAGAGGAGCACAAGCCCCCCAAGGGGACCCGGCAGACCCCCACAGAAGTGCAGGACAAAATGCCAAAAAAAACAAAAAAAAAATAAAAGAAGAAAATGTCTTATCTGTTAGAAAAAGATGCAGGCACGAAACAGCAAGCTACAAAGTGTACAGGAATCAAAGATGAGACCAGAACAATTGATCACAGTCAACCCTGATGGGAGGGAACCTCCCTTATATAACACCAGTCAGTAACATCTGATCTCCAATCTTCACAATCTTCATTGGATAGTTCAGTACTGTTTGTAACCACCAGAGGAGCTTCTGCTCAGAATTCATTTCTAGCACATTCACAACAGCAAGACCAGTATGTTCCAAATGTGGCGAAGTTTTGTGGCAGCGCCACCAATGTCTACACCATCCGAGACGGCTCCAGTCAGTAGGAGGCAAAGTTTCCGTAAGATGGTGACAGACTACATGTCTTGGCCTCTCAGTGTACTCCCAGATGGCTCTTCCCCATTCAAGTTTTGGGTCTCTAAGCTGGATACATGGCCAGAGCTTAGCCAGTATGCATTGGAGGTGCTGGCTTGCCCTGCTGCCAGTGTATTATCGGAGCGCTTCTTTAGTGCTGCAGGTGGTGTACTAACAGACCGTAGCATGCGACTATTAGTGTTGAGCGATACTGCTCGATATCTAAAAATATCGGATCGGAATGGTATCGCCGATATCACTAAATATCGTCGATATCCGATTCCGATACCGGAAGTCCAATGTAAGTCTATGGGAACAAAATATCGCAACTAAAAAAAACCTTTATTTCCTTGTAAACACTAAATATACACACATAGAATACATATATATATATATATATATATACATGTCATTGTGACATATATATATACATATATGTATAGTTTATACACTTCTACATAGTAAAATATCCTCTGATTCAATTGCCGGGTAAAGCCGGCTTCTGTGAAAAGACAGAAGCACCCGACATGAAATGACACTTGGTGTACATAGGGTTAACCATGTCTTTTCATGTCCTTTGCTATCTGATTTGCACAAACAATTATATCAGTCTATGTGTGCAAAATTTCACACCTGTAGGGGTTAATTAAAGGTGTAAATTCGTTGTAAAAAAAACGGACTTTTTTGCTACGAATTTACACCTTTAATTAACCCCTACAGGTGTGAAATTTTGCACACATAGACTAATGTAATTGTTTGTGCAAATCAGATAGCAAAGGACATGAAAAGACATGGTTAACCCTATGTACACCAAGTGTCATTTCATGTCAGGTTCTGCATTTTCACAAAAGCCTGCAATTGAATTAGCGGCTATTATACTATGTTGAAGTGTATGAACTATAAATATAAATATATATATATGTGTCACAAATTCAATGACATATAATTATATATATATATATATATATGAGGTGTAAAATTGTTTAAAAAAAATGCGTGGGCTCCCGCCCTATTTTCGCAACCAGGCAGACAAAGCCAGCGAATGGGGGCAGATAATAATAGCCCAGAGAGGGACCATTATTTTTGGCCCCCCCTGGCTACTAACATCTGCCCCCAGACACCCCAGAAAAGACAAATCTATAATTAGATTCGCCCTTTCTGGCACTTTGCCCGTCTATTCCCATTGCCCTGTAGCGGTGGCGAATGGGTTAATATGGGGTTAAAGCCACATTGCAATTGAAAGGTGACCTTAAGCCAGGTTAATAATTGAGAGCTATCAATTAGACAACTATCAATTATTAATCCTATTGCATGAAATAAAAATAAAACACACACACTTTAATTAAAAATCATTTTAATGAAATAAAGACACGTTTTTGACCATCTTTTATTTGACTGCAAAAACCATTTCCTGTAATAAAAATAAAATAAAAAAGCAAAATTATTCTTACCTATCCCATGCACAGTCAGGTCCCACGGTGTAATCCTTCAGAAAGGGTTAATGTTTACTGCAGGGACCGCAGCTAATGCTGCAGCCTCACAGTAAACCCCCAAATGAATGAGTTCCTCTCCTGGCTGACAGGAGAGGAAGTGGAAAGCTTAATTGATTGCTTTCAACTTTCACTTCAGGTCAGCCAGGGACACAATCAGTGACGTCAGAGGGAACTGATTAACCCCTCTCTGACATTAGACGTACTATCCCGTCCATAAAACCCGTGCCATTCTGACCATGGACGGGATAGTACGTCATAGGCGATTAGCTGCGCTCCCTCCGGGAGCGCAGCTAATCGCAGCCGGGTGTCAGCTGATTATCACAGCTGACACCCGTGACTGTGTGTCAGGAGCGGTCACGGACCGCTCCCGGCACATTAACCCCTTGCACACCGCGATCAAAAATGATCGCGGTGTACTGGGGGCACAGGGGAGGATCGCGCAGGGTGGTGGCTCCCTGCGCGCCCCCCTGAGACCCTCAGAGCAGCGCGATGTGATCGCGCTGCTCTGAGGGCTTCCTCCCTCCCAGGACCAGGATCCAAGATGGCGCTGGGGTCCTGGAGGGAGGCGGCTTCCTCAGTGCCTGCCGAGAGCAGGCATGAGGAAGCGTCCTGCACTGCCTGTCACATCGCTGGTGTGACAGAGTGCTGTGCACACTGTCACACCAGCGATCTGATGAAATACAGTGATGTCCCACCCTGGGACAAAGTAAAAAAGTAAAAAAAAGTAAAAATAAACATGTGTAAAAAAAAATCCAAAATAAATAAAAAAAAAAAATATATTCCCCAATAAATTCATTACTTATTGTAAATAAATTAAATAAAACAATAAAAGTACACACATATGGTATCGCCGCGTCCATAACGACCCCCCTTATAAAACTGTCCCACTAGTTAACCCCTTTTGTGAACCCCTTAAAAAAAAAAAAATAAAAACAAAGCAAAAAATCAGTGCTTTATCATCATACCGCTGAACAAAAAGTGGAATAACACGCGATCAAAAGACCGATATAAATAAACATGGTACCGCTGAAAACGTCATCTTGTCCCGCAAAAACGAGCCATCACACAGCATCATCAGCAAAAAAATAAAAAAGTTATAGCTCGCAGAATAAAGCGATGCAAAAATAATTATTTTTTATATAAAATTGTTTTTATTCTATAAAAGCGCCAAAACATAAAAAATGATATAAATGAGGTATCGCCGTAATCACACTGACCCGAAGAATAAAACTGCTTTATCGATTTTACCACACGCGGAGCAATAAAAACGCCTCACCCAAAAGAAATTCATGAATTGCTGATTTTTGTTCATTCTAACCTCCCAAAAATCGAAATAAAAAGCGATCAAAAAATGTCACGTGCTCAAAAATGGTACCAATAAAAGCGTCGCCTCGTCCCGCAAAAATTAAGACCTCACATGACTCTGTGGGCCAAAATATGCAAAAATTATAGCTCTCAAAATGTGGCGATGCAAAAAACTACTTTTTGCAATAAAAAGCGTCTTTTAGCGTGACAGCTGCCAATCATAAAAACCCGCTATAAATAGTAAATCAAACCCCCCTTTATCACCCCCTTAGTTAGGGAAAAATAATAAAATTAAAAAAATGTATTTATTTCCATTTTCCCAATTAGGGTTAGGGTTGCGGCTAAAGTTAGGGTTAGGGTTGGCGCTAAAGTTAGGATTAGGGTTAGAGTTAGGATTAGGGTTAGGGTTGGGATTAGGGTTGGGACTAGGGTTAGGGGTGTGTTGGGGTTAGGGTTGGAGTTAGAATTGGGGGGTTTCCGCTGTTTAGGCACATCAGGGGCTCTCCAAATGTGACATGGCGTCTGATCTCCATTCCAGCCAATTCTGCGTTGAAAAAGTCAAACGGTGTTCCTTCACTTCTGAGCTCTGCCATGCGTCCAAACAGTAGTTTATCCCCACATATGGGGTATCAGCGTACTCTGGACCCCAAGAGTTATTGTGAAATTTGTCCTATTTCTTCTGTTACCCTTGGGAAAATAAAAAACTGGGGGCGAAAATATTATTTTTGTAAAAAAAATAAGATTTTTTTGTTTTTACGGCTGTACATTATAAACTTCTGTGAAGCACTTGGTGCTTCATAGCGCTCACCACACATCTAAATAAGTTCCTTGTGGGGTCTATTTTCCAAAATTGGGTCACTTGTTGGGGATTTCCACTGTTTAAGGCGCATCAGGGGCTCTCCAAATGCGACATGACGCCCCCAGACCATTCCATCAAAGTCTGCAATCCAAAACGTCACTACTTCCCTTTCCGAGCCCTGACATGCGCCCATACAGTAGTTTTCTCCCACATATTGGGTATCAGCGTACTCAGGACAAATTGGACAACAACTTTTGGGGTCCAATTTCTCCTGTTACCCTTGTGAAAATAAAATATTGGGGCGAAAAAATCATTTTTGTAAAAAAAAAAAGGATTTTTTATTTTTACGGCTGTGCGTTATAAACTTCTGTGAAGCACTTCGGGGTTCAAAGTGCTCACCACACATCTAGATAAGTTCCTTGTGGGGTCTATTTTCCAAAATGGGGTCACTTGTTGGGGATTTCCACTGTTTAGGCGCATCAGGGGCTCTCCAAATGCGACATGACGCCCCCAGACCATTCCATCAAAGTCTGCAATCCAAAACGTCACTACTTCCCTTTCCGAGCCCTGACATGCGCCCATACAGTAGTTTTCTTCCACATATTGGGTATCAGCGTACTTAGGACAAATTGGACAACAACTTTTGGGGTCCAATTTCTCCTGTTACCCTTGTGAAAATAAAATATTGGGGGAAAAAAAATCATTTTTGTAAAAAAAAAAAGGATTTTTTATTTTTACGGCTGTGCGTTATAAACTTCTGTGAAGCACTTCGGGGTTCAAAGTGCTCACCACACATCTAGATAAGTTCCTTGTGGGTCTATTTTCCAAAATAGGGTCACTTGTGGGGGGTTTCCACTGTTTAGGCGCATCAGGGGCTCTCCAAATGTGACATGACGCCCCCAGACCATTCCATCAAAGTCTGCAATCCAAAGCGTCACTACTTCCCTTCCGAGCCCTGACGTGCACCCATACAGTAGTTTTCTCCTACATATTGGGTATCAGCGTACTCAGGACAAATTGGACAACAACTTTTGGGTTCCAATTTCTTCTGTTACCCTTGTGAAAATAAAATATTGGGGGCGAAAAAATCATTTTTGTAAAAAAAAAAAAGGATTTTTTATTTTAAGGCTGTACGTTATAAACTTTAGTGAAACACCTGGGGTTCAAAGTTCTCACCACACATCTAGATAAGTTCCTTGAGGGTCTAGTTTCCAAAATGGTGTCATTTGTGGGGGGTTTCCACTGTTTAGGCAGATCAGGAGCTCTCCAAACACGACATGGCGTCCATCCATTTCTGCGTTGAAAAAGTGAGACGGCGCTCCTTCCCTTCCAAACTCTGCCATGCACCCAAACACTGGTATACCCCCACATATGGGGTATCAGTGTACTCAGGACAAATTGCACAATAACTTTTGGAGTCTTGTTACCCTTGGAAAAATAAAAATTCGGGTGAAAAGATCATTTTTGTGGAAAAAATATGATTTTTAAATTTTACGGCTCTACGTTCTAAACTTGTGTGAAGCACTTGAGGGTTCAAATTGCTCACCAAAGATCTAGATAAGTTCCTTAGGGGGTCTAGTTTCCCAAATGAGGTCATTTGTGGGGGTTTCCACTGTTTAGGCACATCAGGGGCTCTCCAAATGCAACATGGCATCCAATCTCAATTCCAGCCAATTTTGGTTGGAAAAAGTCAAATGGTGCTCCTTCCCTTCCGAGCTCTGCCGTGCGCCCAAACAGTGGTTCCCCCCCACATATGGGGCATCAGCGTACTCAGGACAAATTGGACAACAACGTATGTGGTCCAATTTCTCCTGATACCCTTGGGAAAATAAAAAATTAGTGACTAAAAGATAATTTTTGTGGGAAAAAAATAGGATTTTTTATTTTCATGCCCGGGCATTATAAACTTGTGTGAAGCACTTGGGGGTTCAAAGTGCTCACCAAAGATCTAGATAAGTTCCTTTGGGGGTCTAGTTTCCAAAATGAGGTCACTTGTGTGGGATTTCCACTGTTTAGGCTCATCTGGGGCACTGCAAACGGAACATGACCCCCATCAACGTCTGCATTCCAAAACGTTACTACTTCCTTTCCAAGCCCTGCCGTGCGCCCAAACAGTTTTCCACCCCCACATATGGGGTATCAGCATACTCAGGACAAATTGGACAACAACTTTTGGGGTCCAATTTCCTTGGGAAAATTCAAAAATTTAGGACTAAAAAATCATTTTTGTGGAATTTTTTTTTTTTTTTTTTTTTCACACCCAGGCATTATAAACTTTTGTGAAACACTTGGGGGTTCAAAGTGCTCACAACAGATCTAGATAAGTACCTTAGGGGGTCTAGTTTCCAAAATGGTGTCACTTGTGGGGGTTTCCACTGTTTAGGCGCATCAGAGGTTCTCCAAGCGCGACATGGCGTCCAATCTCAACTCCAGCCAATTTTAGTTTGAAAAAGTCAAACGGCGCTCCTTCCCTTACGAGCTCTGCCGTGTGCCCAAACAGTGGTTTTCCCCCACATATGGGGTATTGGCGTACTTAGGAGAAATTGCATAACAACCTTATCTGTCCATTTTCTCCTTTTACCCTTGTGAAAATAAAAAAAAGTTTGTAAAAGATCATTTTTGTGGCTAAAAAGTTAAATATTCATTTTTTCCTTCCACGTTGCTTTAGTTCCTGTGAAGCACCTGAAGGGTTAATAAACTTCTTGAATGTGGTTTTGAGTACCTTGAGGGTGCAGTTTTTAGAATGGTGTCACTTTTGGGTATTTTCTGTCATGTAGACCCCTCAAAGTGACTTCAAATGTGAGGTGGTCCCTAAAAAAAAATGGCTTTGTAAATTTTGTTGTAAAAATGAGAAATCGCTGGTCAACTTTTAACCCTTATAACTTCCTAACAAAAAAAAATTTTGATTCCAAAATTGTGCTGATGTAAAGTAGACATGTGGGAAATGTTATTTCTTAACTATTTTGTGTTACATATTTCTCTGTTTTAAGGGAATAAAAATTCAAAGTTTGAAAATTGCTAAATTTTCAAAATATTCGCCATATTTGCGTTTTTTTCAAAAATAAACGCAAGTTATATGGAAGAAATTTTACCACTAACGTGAAGTACAATATGTCACGAGAAAACAATCTCAGAATCGCGAAGATCCGTTGAAGCGTTCCGGAGTTATAACCTCATAAAGAGACAGTGGTCAGAATTGTAAAAATTGTCCCGGTCATTAACGTGCAAACCACCCTTGGGGGTGAAGGGGTTAACAAAAATAGGGGTTCCCTTCGAATAAAAAATGGCGTCGGGTTCCCCTTATTTTTGTTAACCAGCCAGATGAAGCAGACCGCTGAGGCATGGATTTTCAGGCTGTTAAGGAGCCAAGATCCATGGACCTTGCCAGCCTGATAATACAGGCCACAGCAGTCTGCATATCTTGGCTGATTAACAAAAATAGGGGATCCCCTCGAAAAAAATTGGCGTGGGGTCCCCCCTATTTTTGTTAACCAGCCAGATGAAGCAGACCGCTGAGGCCTGGATTTTCAGGCTGTTAAGGAGCCAAGATCCATGGACCTCGCCAGCCTGATAATACCAGGCCACAGCAGTCTGCATATCTTGGCTGATTAACAAAAATAGGGGATCCCCTCGAAAAAAATTGGCGTGGGGTCCCCTCTATTTTTGTTAACCAGCCAGATGAAGCAGACCGCTGAGGCCTGGATTTTCAGGCTGTTAAGGAGCCAAGATCCATGGACCTTGCCAGCCTGATAATACCAGGCCACAGCAGTCTGCATATCTTGGCTGATTAACAAAAATAGGGGATCCCCTCGAAAAAAATTGGCGTGGGGTCCCCCCTATTTTTGTTAACCAGCCAGATGAAGCAGACCGCTGAGGCCTGGATTTTCAGGCTGTTAAGGAGCCAAGATCCATGGACCTCGCCAGCCTGATAATACCAGGCCACAGCAGTCTGCATATCTTGGCTGATTAACAAAAATAGGGGATCCCCTCGAAAAAAATTGGCGTGGGGTCCCCCCTATTTTTGTTAACCAGCCAGATGAAGCAGACCGCTGAGGCCTGGTTTTTCAGGCTGGTAAGGATCCAATATCCATGGACCTTGCAAGCCTGATAATACCAGGCCACAGCAGTCTGCTTAGCTTGGCTGGTTAACAAAAATAGGGGATCCCCTCGAAAAAAAAACGCGTAGGGGTCCCCCTATTTTTGTTAACCAGCCAAGTAAAATGCAGACTGCTGCGGCCTGGTATTAAAAGACTGTCAAGGCCCATGGATTTTGGCCCTCAACAGCCTGATAATACCAGGCTACAGCAGCCCCACATTTGGCGCATCAAAAGATGTGCCAATTGTGGCACTTTACCCGGCTCTTCCCACTGCCCTGTAGCGGTGGCAAGTGGGGTAATAAGGGGTTAATGTCACCGTTGATTGCACGGTGACAATAAGCCCGGTTAATAATGGAGAGGTGTCAATAAGACACCGATCCATTATTAATCCCAAAGTTATTAAATGCATAAAAAAAAGACAAAGCAAGAAAAAAGTATTTTAATGAAATAAAAGAGACAACACAGTTTTCATTTCTTTTATTGTACTCTCATTCCTGCGACGCCATCGATCTCCTGTAAAAAAAGAAAAAAAACAAACCAACAGTATACCACCTGTCCGACGCAGTCCATAGTAACGACTGTCCCACGACGATCCAGCTCTGCTACATCGCAATGACAGGCAGAGCCTGTCATCGCGACGCAGCACAGCTGATTACCTGCTTCCCCGGCGGTGACGTCATCGGACTGACTGCTTTACGGCCGGGATTACCCAGCAGTCACTGCAGTTATCGCGAGAAACTGCATGTGACCGCCGGGGAAAGATGATGGCTGTTATGTTTCGGTAGCTGAGGAGTGCAGGCAAAAAAGGAAATACACCAGAGCAGTTGGAATCTATGAGATTGCAGTACCCTGACTAACCACCGCAACTAGAGGCAGCCGTGGAGCGTTCCTACGTTGGTCCTAGACGCCTCGTCACAGCCTGAGAAACTAACTACACCTAAAGATAGAAATAGGAAAGCTATCTGCCCCGGAGCAGAACCCCAAAGACAATAGAAAGCCCCCAAACATGTAATGGCGGTTAGACAAGAGGAAATACTGACACAGAAAGAAAATAGTATGAGCAAACGCTGGGGCCCAAACTATCTAAATAGAAAAGGACAGGAAGGGTACTTACTGCAATCCCAGAAAACCCTGAAAAACACCAACTCTACTAATTTCAAAATCACCTGAGATCACACAACCTCTACCACCTAAATTAGTTCTCTGGTGTAACAAAAACAGCAGCCACTGAAAAAACTGGAAAAAGCAAAAGTACAAAACACAGTGGCTGGACTAAACTGAGAGGGCAAAAGCCCCCGGAGGGGACCCAGAAGGCCCCCACAGAAGTGCAGGACCAAATGCAAAAATATAGCAAAAACACAAAATAAGAAATTGTCTTATCTGATAGCAGGAGATGCAGACACGACACAGCAGGCTACAAGGGAAACTGGAAAGAAGGATTCAGACCAGAACAATTGATCACCGGCAACCCTGATGGGAAAATGATTCCCTTAAATAAGACCAATCAGTAACACCTGATTCCCAGTCCTCACAATCCTCACTAGTACCGCTTGTAACCACCAGAGGAAGCCTCTGCTCAGAACTCATCTCAAACCCATTCACAACAGTACCCCCCCCTTGAGGAGGGGTCACCGAACCCTCATTTGAGCAACCAGGTCGGTCAGGATGAGTTCTATGATACGCACGGATAAGTCTCCTAGCATGGATGTCCGAAGCAAACACCCAAGAATTATCTTCCTGACCATAACCTCTCCATTTAACCAAATACTGGAGTCTTCGTCTAGAAAAACGAGAATCCAATATTTTCTCAACCACATACTCCAGATTGCCCTCAACCAAAACAGGGTCAGGAGGCACAGCAGCAGGAACCACTGGCTCAACAAACCTCTTCAACAAGGACTTGTGGAACACGTTATGGATCTTAAATGTCCCTGGAAGAAGCAAACGAAAAGAAACAGGATTAATAATCGCCATGATCTTATAAGGTCCAATGAACCTAGGCTTAAATTTAGGAGATGCTACTCTCATAGGAATATTCTTTGAGGACAACCAGACCAAGTCCCCCACTTTAAACCGAGGACCATCAGTCCTATGCCGGTTAGCAAACCGCTGGGCCTTCTCCTGAGAGAGGGACAACCTCTCCACTACCTGGTCCCAAATCTGCTGCATATGCTCAACAACAGAGTCAACACCTGGACAGACAGAAGCCTCCGTCTGTCCTGAAGAAAATCGAGGGTGAAACCCAGAATTACAGAAAAACGGAGACATCAAAGTGGCAGAGCTAGCCCTATTATTAAGAGCAAACTCAGCCAAAGGCAAAAAAGAGACCCAGTCATCCTGATCAGCAGACACAAAGCATCTTAGATAAGTCTCCAATTCTGGTTTGTTCTCTCAGTTTGACCATTGGTCTGAGGATGAAATGCCGAGGAGAAAGACAATTGAACACCCAGTTTAGAACAAAAAGTCCTCCAAAATCTGGAAACAAACTGGACTCCTCTGTCAGACACAATGTTCTCAGGAATGCCGTGTAAACGAACCACGTGCTGAAGGAACAACGGCACCAATTCAGAGGAGGAAGGCAACTTAGGTAATGGCACAAGATGTATCATTTTGGAAAACCTATCACAAATTACCCAGATGGTGGTCATTCTCTGAGAAACAGGAAGATCGGAAATGAAATCCATAGAGATATGGGTCCATGGTCTCTTGGGCACAGGCAATGGCATCAACAAACCACTAGAGCGAGAGCAAGGCTTGGAGCGAGAGCAAGTCCCGCAGGACTGCACAAATTCCCTGACATCGCGAGACAAGGTAGGCCACCAAAAGGACCGACTAACCAAGTCTCTGGTACCAAAAATTCCGGGATGCCCAGCCAATGCGGAACAATGAATCTCAGACATCACACTCTTTTTCCATTGGTCCGGGACAAACAATTTTCCAACAGGGCAGCGCTCGGGCCTATCCTCCTGACACCCCTCCAGAGCAAGTCTCAAATTGGGCGAGATGGCGGAAAGAACTACACCCTCCTTCAAAATAACAGAGGGATCAGATAGCTCAGGAGAGTCCGCAAGGAAACTCCTCGAGAGGGCATCCGCCTTAACATTCTTAGTGCCAGGAAGAAAGGAAACCACAAAATTAAAACGTGTGAAAAACAAGGCCCACCTGGCCTGTCTAGGATTGAGTCGCTTGGCAGATTCCAGATAGACCAGATTCTTATGGTCCGTAAGGACCACCACCTGATGTTTGGCTCCCTCCAGCCAATGTCTCCACTCTTCAAAAGCCCACTTCATGGCCAATAACTCCCGATTACCCACGTCATAATTACGTTCAGTAGGAGAAAATTTTCGAGAGAAAAAGGCACAAGGGTTACATTTAGAGGTCTCTGGATCTTTTTGGGACAAAACGCCACCTGCCCCAATTTCAGAGGCATCAACCTCCACCTGAAATGGCAGAGAAACATCAGGCTGCCGTAGAACAGGAGCAGAAGTGAATCTCTGCTTAAGTTCCTGAAACGCAGAGACTGCCTCAGGAGGCCAATTCACCACATCAGAACCCTTTCTGGTCAAATCAGTTAATGGTTTAACAATAACCGAGAAATTACCAATAAATTTACGATAAAAATTGGCAAAACCCAAAAATCTCTGAAGAGCCTTTAATGAAGTAGGTTGGACCCAATCACAGATGGCCTGAACCTTGACCGGGTCCATTTCAATAACAGATGGGGACAAAATGAATCCCAGAAATGAGATCTTCTGTACGCCAAAAAGACACTTTGATCCCTTCACATACAGAGCATTCTCTCTCAAAATCTGGAATACAGTTCGAACATGTTTCACATGAGAGTCCCAGTCATTAGAAAAAATCAAGATATCATCCAAATAAATAATCAGAAACTTGTCCACAAAATCCCTGAAAATGTCATTCATGAAGGACTGGAAGACGGAAGGAGCATTAGTGAGCCCAAAGGGCATCACAAGGTACTCAAAATGCCCTTCAGGGGTGTTAAATGCCGTCTTCCATTCATCCCCGTGCTTAATGCGAATAAGGTTATACGCCCCCCTGAGGTCAAGCTTGGTAAACCAAGTAGCGTTTTTCACCCTGGAAAACAGGTCAGAAATCAAGGGTAACGGGTATTGATATTTCACAGTAATATTGTTCAAGAGACGATAATCAATACACGGCCTTAATGAACCATCTTTTTGGCCACAAAGAAAAAACCGGCACCTAAGGGTGAAGAGGATGGTCTGATATGACCCTTCTCCAATGATTCCTTGATATAAGACCGCATAGCGTCATGTTCAGGTACAGACAAGTTAAAAAGGCGACCCTTAGGGAATTTACTACCTGGCACTAATTCAATAGCGCAGTCATAGCTCCTATGGGGAGGTAAGGATGCAGATTTACTTTCGCTAAACACATCAGAAAAATCAAACAAAAAGTCAGGAACATCCTCAGCCTGGGGGGAGGCAGAAAAAACAGGAGTGTTGGCACTAACACATTGGCAGCCCCAAGTGGTTACAGACACAGATTTCCAATCCAAAACAGGATTATGAGACTGTAACCAAGGGAAACCCAGCACTATAATGTCATGCAGATTATATAGAACCAAAAATTTGCAGCACTCCTGGTGATCAGGTTCAACCCTCATTATCACCTGAGTAGAAAACTGGGGTTTATTCTCAGCCAAAGGGGTAGAATCGATCCCCAGTAAAGGAATAGACTTCTGTAGGGGTATCAAGGAAAACCCACAACGTTTAGCAAAATCATAATCCATCAGGTTAATAGCTGCTCCAGAATCAACGAAAGCCTGAGCAGAAAATGAGGACAGAGAGCATATCAGAGTAACAGTTAATAAAAACTTAGTCTGAACACTACCCAAGACAACTGAGCGTGCAAAATGTCTTCCCCGCTTAGGGCAGACTGAAATAGCATGAGAGGCATCACCACAGTAGAAACATAACCCATTGCGCTTTCGAAACTCATGACGCTGTGCCCCAGACACCACTCTATCACACTGCATGGGTTCAGCAGCTGGCTCACAAGGCAACACCACTCCACGCATACTTCTCCGCTCACGCAAACGTCTGTCAATTTGAATCGCCAATGACATAGAATCATTGAGACCAAGGGGACAGGGAATCCCACCATAACATCCTTTACATTATCCGACAGACCCTTCCGGAAAAGGGCCGCCAAAGCGTCGTCATTCCATTTGGTCAGGACTGCCCACCTACGGAATCTCTGACAGTATAACTCAGCGTCATCAAGCCCCTGATTTAATGCCAACAAGGCTTTTTCAGCTTGATCAGTGACATTAGGCTCATCGTACAATAACCCCAAAGCCTGAAAAAATGCATCAACATTACTCAAAACAGGATCCCCAGGTATCAGGGAAAAAGCCCAATCCTGAGGATCGCCGCGCAGGAGAGAGATGATAATTTGAACCTGCTGCGCTGCGTTTCCTGAGGACTTAGATTTTAAGGCAAGAAACAATTTACAATTATTTTTGAAATTCTGAAACTTAGCTCGATCCCCTAAAAACAAATCTGGCATGGGGATCCTAGGTTCCACAACAGGCAACCTAGCAAGATATGCAGCAATACTCTGAACCTCAGTGGCAAGCTGATCCACACGGCCAGACAACTGTGCAAACTCCATTGGGAGAAAAGATCCTCCCCAGCACCCAGAGATACAGAGGGAAAAAAAAAAAAAAAAAAAAATGCAACAAACAGAAAAATATCTCTGACAACTTTTCTTCCTTCAAAATATTTTTTCCCTTCTGTGAGTACCATACAATTTTTAGGGTCGGTGATACTGTTATGTTTCGGTAGCTGAGGAGTGCAGGCAAAAAAGGAAATACACCAGAGCAGTTGGAATCTATGAGATTGCAGTACCCTGACTAACCACCGCAACTAGAGGCAGCCGTGGAGCGTTCCTACGTTGGTCCTAGACGCCTCGTCACAGCCGAGAAACTAACTACACCTAAAGATAGAAATAGGAAAGCTATCTGCCCCGGAGCAGAACCCCAAAGACAATAGAAAGCCCCCAAACATGTAATGGCGGTTAGACAAGAGGAAATACTGACACAGAAAGAAAATAGTATGAGCAAACGCTGGGGCCCAAACTATCTAAATAGAAAAGGACAGGAAGGGTACTTACTGCAATCCCAGAAAACCCTGAAAAACACCAACTCTACTAATTTCAAAATCACCTGAGATCACACGACCTCTACCACCTAAATTAGTTCTCTGGTGTAACAAAAACAGCAGCCACTGAAAAAACTGGAAAAAGCAAAAGTACAAAACACAGTGGCTGGACTAAACTGAGAGGGCAAAAGCCCCCGGAGGGGACCCAGAAGGCCCCCACAGAAGTGCAGGACCAAATGCAAAAATATAGCAAAAACACAAAATAAGAAATTGTCTTATCTGATAGCAGGAGATGCAGACACGACACAGCAGGCTACAAGGGAAACTGGAAAGAAGGATTCAGACCAGAACAATTGATCACCGGCAACCCTGATGGGAAAATGATTCCTTAAATAAGACCAATCAGTAACACCTGATTCCCAGTCCTCACAATCCTCACTAGTACCGCTTGTAACCACCAGAGGAAGCCTCTGCTCAGAACTCATCTCAAACCCATTCACAACAGATGGCGGCCATGAAGCAGTCCAGGCCGTGACCGCCGGAGATCTTCTGCCAGGTAAGTGCCGCTGACTCCTATTTTTTTTATTTTTTTTTAATGGGGGTGCAGTCGAGTCCTGGCTGGAGAAGTCGTCATGTCGGTGTGGGCCAGATGGAAAAGACATGAAAAGTGAACAATTCCATTAGAAAGAACATCAGCGGTAAGTCATTATCTGTACCTGTGCTGTAATCTATATGTTCTGTAGGACTGGTATTATTTAACACAGACCATATGGCGGTAATATCAATATTGGTCTTTTTATATATAGATTATTTTGGCCAACAGCGCGGTCATTTGCTGAGGTTCTCTGATGATGGGCCCACTCAGAAGTTTTGCCCCCACTAAACCAAAACCTTAGCTACGCCTATGGCTCTCTCTCTAGTCTTTCTTTCTCGCTCTCTGTTCTTTCCTTCTCGCTCTCTGTTCTTTTTTCTCTCTGTTCTTTCTTTCTCTCTTTTCTTTCTTTCCTCTCTTTCTTTCCTTTTGTTCTTTCTCCCCCCTTTTGCTTTTTTTTTTCCTCATACCACCCCGGGGGGCCCCTCATTCCCATCAGTGTATCACTTTGCAAAGGGTTTACGCTTGGGGCGGGATATGGGGGGATTAGCTGTGAAAGGGTTTGGTCGGGGCGTGGCCAAAATTTTTTAAAGGGGCGCGCAAACGCGAGCACCTTTTAAAAAACCCCTTTTTTCCCTTTTTTTCCCAAAATTTTTGGAGGTAGCTTTTAGCCCCCCCTACAACTCTGGCCAGCCCCCGAGAGGGCGACGGTGGCTCGGAGGGTTTCTCCTCCCAAAAACGGGGCTAAAGCATCCACCAACCCCGGGGAAAAGCCCTGTGGTGCAACGTGGCAGGGGCCAAAAAATTTCTGCAGCAGCACAGCGTCCACGCCTTTGCCCCCTTTCCCTTTTTCAAATTTTTGGGAATATGATGTTGGCCCAAAAATTTTTTCCCTCTGGGGGGCCCCAAAGGGGCCCTCCAGTCCGACGCTGCTGGCAAGGCCCCATGTATTGGCTCCTTAACACCTTAAAACCATGCCTCACACAGGGGCTACAAAAAAAACCCAGGGCCCCATAGCAAATCTAAAATTTTTCCCCCCCCCCCCAAAAAAAAAAAACCCAGAGGCTTTTTTAAATGTAAGTGCCAGCACAGGGGGGGAAAATTGCGCGCACAAGCGGGGGTTTTTGGGGGTATTTTGCACCGATCAGGGTCGACTTCTAGGGGGGTCACGAGTACACAGCTGGGTCCTGACCTGGGGATCACTGAAGTGGGGATTTTCCAGGGAGATAGAATTTTCGGTATTTGTCGTGACGCCACCTTTTTCCTGGTCAGGGTTCCAGCGCTGCTTGCGGGCCTCGGAAATGGGAAAGTGCGGGAGGTGATAATCTTCTGGGGGAACAGCTATCCTTCCGGGCCCCGAATAGGGAGATAAGCAAGGGTGCAGATTGATGTACAGAGGAATGCGACTAGTAAGAAAGCGGAAACACTTCAAGTTAAACTTTGCAAAAAAAAATTTTTAATAATAACATTACAAAAGAAAAAATAGCATTACTTGCCGAATTTCGTTAATTTCTTAGGACCCCCCCCCCGGGGGGTAACTTCACAGGTCCTTTTTTTGTCTTGTGGGGGACCCGCCCAAACCTCCAACGTGCCCTTGGGGGTTTCAAGATTTTCCCTTTTAGAACCTAAATTTTCGGCCCCCCCAAAAGGGGGTTTTTTATTTCTGAGGTTTTAAAATAGTCACATTTTTTTTTTTGTAAAACCCCAAAATGGAGCCCCGAAGGGGCCAATTTTTTAAAAAAATTTTTTTGGTGAGCCATACATTCAGGGGTTAAAAATTTTCAACTTTTTGATTACAAAAAAACCACCTTTACCCAAGGGGGGGAATATAAAGGGAAAACAAAAACTTGTTTCAACATTCCCCGTCCGGGTACATAAAAAACCTTTTCCCAACCGGGGAAAAGCAACAAAAACTTTCTTTTATAAATTTTTTACCCTCCGCGTACATCAAAAATTTTAAAACTTTTCATCAGAGACCCTTCCGGGTTTTTTAAAAATTCCCTTTGGGGTGGCCCTTTACAGGAACCCCCCGTACCTTCGGAGTTTTTCCCAAAAAATCCGTAAAAGGGGCCCCCCCCAAAACCCCGAGACGCGGGGCCTGTACATTTTCTCTTGCCCCCGCTATTGGGTCTGTGGGGGCCCCCTCTTTCGTCTCCCCCGGTCTGGAACCCTTTTCCCCCGGGGCTAAGAACCCCAGGGGGCCAAAAAGGCCCGGGTACGGGCCAGCTACATTAAAAAAGTCCATAGCGGGGGTTTCTGAGGGGGACCCCTGAGGGAGGCGGGGAGATTTACGGCGTGGGGGGGGGCCTTTTTTGGGGGGAAAAGGGCCTTGGGGGAGGCTGAAGGGTCGAGGGTTTTTTCGTTTTTTCCCACCTCGGGGGGTAAGGGGGCCCCACCTGGAACAAATTGGGCGTACCATCCTTTTCCCCCATGTTTGGGGGAAAACCCCCCAAATCTCCTCCCCAAAAATCCCCCCCGGGTGTCCTTTTGGAGGTAGCCCCAATCCCGCCGGGTTTTCAAAGGCTTTTAAATAAAGCCAGGGGTCCTGGAAAGAAGCCCCCAAAACCCCCTTTTAACTTAAATTACTACTGCACCCTTTTTCCCCGGGCCCCCAGCGTACTTTTATCCTTTCTCATACGTGCCCTTTTTTGCCAGGCCCCTTTTTCCCGGTGGTTTGGGGGCCCCCGCTTTGGGATTCCCCCCTGCCCCTTGCCTCTCTTCCCCCCCACTCCCACTCTTTTCCCCCCGACGCCCATTGTAATTTTTCCCCCACCACACCCAGTCCCAAAACCCCCAAAACCCCCTTCCCTTCCGGTTTTTTCGGCAGCCCCGGCGCCCCCATCCCCGGCGGCCTCACCTGTGGCGGGGAAAAAAACCGGCCTGGGGAAAAATGACGGGCGGGGCCCGGGATATGCGGGTAACTCGGGTTTTCCCGCCGGCCTCCCCATAGGACGGGTGTCGCTTTTTTCCCGCCCCCGCACGGGGGAACGGGGATCTGGGGTGCGGGGGGGCTTTTTTTGCAGGGGAAAAAGGGCCTCCCGTGTAAGGCAAAACCCGGGTTTAATTCAAGGGGGGGATGCCCGCACGGCCCCTGTACGAACGGGTGCCCCCCCGGGGATTTCTGTCAACCGTTTTAGATTGCAAGGGGTGGGGTGCCCGCACGGCCTCCCTACGGAAGGGTCCTCCCCTGAGATACTGGGGGCCGGTTCAGATTTTCAAGGGGTGGGATCCCCAACCCCCCCGACGGAACGGGGGGCCCCACTGAATACGGCAACCGGGGTTTTTATTGCAAGGCCGGGATCCCCCGGCCTCCCCTTTTCGGAACGGGTCCTCAAACCTTTCCGGGGGAAAACACTTTAGGGGGTAAGAGGGTTTTTGGGGCCCCCCCCAAGGGGATTTTAAAAGGGCCCCCCCCCTCCTTCCCCCCCCCCGGCGACCCCTCCCTTTTCCGGGGGCCCGGTTTTTAGGGGTTTCCCCCGCTTCTTCCAGCGTAGGGGGGTTTTTTCCCGGGGCCGGGGGGCCAAACGGTGGCTCCCTGGCGATCGGGCCTTCCCTGGGGGGGAGCTCTTACCCTCCCCCTTCCCACTTCTGCTCAGCCTTTGCCATCCGCCAAATCCCACATGGTAAATTACATCGGGCGGGCCCACTTTTGTAGGGAGGGGGGCCCTTTCCCGCTTCTTTTCCCCGCCCACGGGGAAAGGAGGGGGAAGGGGGAAACCCCCAGACTGGGGTCCGATCAACTTTGCGTAACTTTTTAGAGTGGCGGACACTTTTTCCCCCCCCACGAGTGTTTAAAACACCCCAGAGCACGCCCTTTTTTTTCACCTGTCCTCGTCCCAAAATATGCCGAAAAAGGAAAAAAATACAGTCATGATGTTTTTTTAAATTTTCTCAAGCAAAAAAACATTTCAATAAGGAAAACAGGGACCGCATAGCAGTTTTCTGAACCCTTTGTTCGGACGCCAAAGTTGAGCCCAAACAGACCCACGGGTTTTGGGTACCCCGGCCCAAGCCCGCGACTTCGGGGGGGGAAATGTGACGGTACACAAAAAATTGCCCTTTGCCCTGCGCCCCGGGGGAAAATGTGGATATTTCCAGGGAAAAAAATTTTTTGGGGGGGGTTGTCAGACCCCCCTTTTAGTACCTGGTCGGGATGACCAGCGCGTTTTTGGGGGTCCCTGGCAAGGGGTTTTGTGAAACCCAGGTGATAATTTTCACAGGTAAACGGTACCCCCCGGGCAGATAGATTTAGAAGAGCAAGGGGCAGAGTGATGTGCAGGGGGGAATATGCACGGAAAAAAGGGGGGGAAAAGGAAACAATTCTCTAAAAAACCCAGCAAAAGGCCCCTCAACCCCCCCCATCCCAACTACTACACCCTGTTTAACACCTGAGCTAGCCCAACCCAGGGCCCCCCGCCTACACCAGCGGCATAGTGTACTTTTTGAATGCAGGGTAGTAAAAGGGGGTTTTCCCCCCCCTTCCGAGTTTAAAGTTGAAAAAACCCGCGGGGCTTTCAACATCCTGTGGCGACGGGGGACCCTCGGGTGTTTCGTCTTTTCACAAATCCTTTTTCCCCCCGGCAATTAAATAGAGCTTTTTTACTATTAGAATGAATAAACTATAAAATTTTAATATAAAAAGTCACAATGACAGTTTTTAAAAAAAAATTAAATATTAATTGTATTCTTGTGTGTTTTTTTTGTGTTTAAAGGGAAAAAAGGGTTTTTTTTTAGTTGCGATATTTTTTTTTCCCCTAGCCCTTTCAGGGGCTTTTCCGGTATGGGGATCGGGTTCGCCGAATTTTAGGAAAACGGGGTACATTCCGATCCATATTTTTGGATATCGAAAAAAAACGCCAACACATCCATCAGTAAAAATAAAAACGGTAACAAAACCAGGGAAATTTCCTTTTTTAAAGTCAATATGCATATTTCACAAACTAAAAAAAACCTGCAATTTTTTTTTTAAAAAAAAGACAACGATAGAAAAGGGGAATAAAAATTTTAGTTTTCAGACTAAAAAGCGACACCTTACAAGCTAAATCGTCCCTTTTAAAAAAAAGGGTTTTTTTAAACCCCAATTATTAAGACGGAGGGGAAACCATCACACTAAAATTTGATTATTTGAAAAAAGGGGCAGAAACCAATTAGAGAAAAAGTCAAAAATGGGGGAGTGAACACTCCAGCAGATACAAGGCAGGGTTAAGAAAAACGGGGGGGGGGGTCTGCATCCAAAAATAAAAAACCCCACAAAGTAAACCCTGCACACAATGTTCATACGGGAAAAGGGCCCCCGTTTGGTACTTCTAATTGTTTTGCAACCAAGAAAGGGTAGGGGTGGAACCCCTCACATTTTAAAAATTTGAATTATTTGAAATAGAATGTAGCACAACAATTTAGAAAAAGGAAAGGGAGGGGGCTAGACACCTCACAGAGAAAACCAGCAGTGGTTCAAGAACTAACTGAGGGACCCCCACTCAAAAAAAAAAAACCCACAGAAGATTTTAACCCCGCCCACAACTGTTTTACAAAACTCTGAAAGGCTCCTTTGTGTAACTTCAATTTTTTTGCAACCAAGAGATAGGGTGGAAGCACGCCACTAAAATTTAAATTTTTTTAAATAGAAGGAGCAGCACCAATTAAGAAAAATGTCAAGGGGTGAGCAGTGAGACACGCTCAACCCCGATTTCAAGCACATTGGGTTTAAAAACTAACTGAGCGGATTCAAACCAAAAAAAAAAAAAACACAGTTAGAGGGAACCTGCACACAACGTTTTACAAAAACTGAAAGCTCCTTTGGGGAAATCTAAAATGTTTGCCCAATGAATTTGGGTACGGAAGGAAGCACGTCACACTAAAAAAATTTATTTTTTTTTAAAAAAAGGAGCAGCACCAATTACAGAAAAATGCAATTTTTTGAAGGACTGGGAAAGAGTTCTGACAGAGCCCCCCGGGGGTTTTCAAGCAACGGGGGCTGCCCCGTTAAGATTGTGAGGGGGGGAAAACAGGAAAAAGACTGGTCTTTTAAAAGGGTTTTGCCTTTTCCCCTCAGGGTTGCCGGGTCAATTTTTTTCTGGTCTCGATCCCCTTAAATCCTTTTTTCCCTTTTTAGCCGTTTTTGTCGTGTGCCTCTCTGCTAACAGATAAGACATTTTCTTCTTTTTGTTTTGGGGTTGTTTTTTGCATTTCCCCCGCACTTCTGTGGGGGGCCTTTTGGTCCCCTCCGGGGCTTTTGCCCCCCTCAGTTTATTCAGCCACTGATTTTTTTACTTTTGTTTTTTCCAGTTTTTTTCAGTGGCTGCTTTTTTTTTGATTTTGTTAAAACCAAAACTAATTTAGGGGTAGAGGTCGTGTGATCTCAGGTGATTTTAAAATTTAAAAGAAGAGTTGGGTTTTTTTTTCCCCGGGGTTTTTTGGGGATTGCAGAAGTGCCCTTCCTATCCTTTCATTTAGGTATTTTGGGCCCCCAAAAATTTTGGGCTCAAAACTATTTTCTGTCTGTGTCAGTATTTCATCTTTTTCTAACCGCCATTAATGTTTGGGGTTTTTTATGTTCTTTTGGGGGCTGCCCGGCAATAGCTTTCCCTTCTATCTTTAGGTGTAGTTAGTTTTTCAGTTTGTGACGGGGCGCCCTAGGACCAACGAAAAGGGAAAGCCCCCACGCTGCCTCTATTTTTGGTGGTTGCCCAGGGCCTGCAATCTCATATTTTCCCCCAATTTCCCCCGGTGTTTCCCCTTTTTAAAACCCCCCACCCTCAGATACCGAAACTTAACTTTATCACCGGCCAAAAATTAAAAATTGTAGGGTTTACTCACAGAAGGAAAAATATTGGAAAGAAAAAATTTTCAAGTTGCAGAAATTTTTCTGTTTTTTGCATTTTTTTCCCTCTTTTTTTTTGGGGTGCGGGGAAAAAATTTTTTTTTCTCTCAATGGATTTTGCAAAGGGGGGAAATTTCTGGCCGGTGGATCAGTTTTGCCACTGAGGTTCGGATTTTTCTGCCAAACTTGCTGGGTTTGCCTTTTGGAACCTAGGTTTCCCATGCCAATTTTTTTTTTTTTAAGGTTTTGACTAAGTTTCAGAATTTAAAAAATTTTAAATTTTAAATTTTTTTTTCCCTTTAAAAAATCCAAAGTCCCCCGGGGCGCAGCGCAGCATTCAAATTGTCATCTCCTCCTGCGCGGCGATCCTCGGGGTTGGGGTTTTTTTCCCCCCAACCTGATCCTGTTTTGAGTGATGTTTAAAAACCCCCTTTTTCCCCCCCTTTGGGGTTATTTACATAACCTAAAAGTCACTGACAAGCTAAAAAACCTTGTTGGCATTAAATCAGGGGCCCCTTTTTGACGCTGATTAACTTTCAAAAATTTCCCCCGGTGGGGATCCCCGACCAAGTGGACGACGACGCTTTGGCGCCCTTTTTTTGGAAGGGTCTGCAGAAAAGAAAAGGGGTTTGGTGGGATTCCTGTCCCCTTGGTCTCAATGATTCTATGTCATAAAGATTTAAAAAGACAGACGTTTGCGGGGCGGAGAAGTTTCATGGGGAAAGGTGTTCCTTTTGAACCGCCTTTTTAACCCCTCAGTGTATAGAGTGGTGTCTGGGGGACAGCTCAAAAAATTTTTGAAAGCGCAATGGGGTTTTGTTCAGGGGTAGCCTCTTAAACATTTCACCCCTAACCCGGGGAAAAATTTTGCACGCCATTTCTTGGGGATGTTTCAGACAAGTTTTATTAACTGCACTCCGATATGCTCTCGTCCTCATTTTCGCTCAAAAAAGGGTTTTGTTATTCTGAGCAGCTATTTAAACCCGAAGGAAATGACTTTTTAAAAATTTTTGTTTCCCTTGAACCCCTACAGAAGCTATTTTCCCCTACTGGGGTCGAAATTTTTCCCTTTTTGGGGGGGGAATAAACCATCCCCTACTAGGTTTTATAATGGGGTTGACCTATCATTCAGGGGTTTCTGTAAATTTTTGGTTTCTTTAAACGCATGTTTTATCGTACGGGGCCCCTTTTTTTCCTTTTTTGCAGTCTCAAATCCTTTTTTGGGTTGGGAAACTGTGGCTTAAAAATTGGGGGGTGCCAAAGGTGAATACCAACACTCCTGTTTTTTCCCCCCCCCCCCCCAGGGGGAAGGTTTTCCCGCTTTTTTATTATTTTTTTGAGTGTTTGCGAAAGTAAACTCATCCTTGCCTCCCCAAGGACATAAATGGGGCCCCCTTTAATAGGTTTGGGAGTAAATTCCCTAAAGGGCCCTTTTAACTGTTTTGTACCGGAAAAAAAGACGCATGGGGGCCCATATCAAGGGGAAAATTGGGGGAAGGGGGAACAGACCACCTCTTTACCCTTTTTGCCGGTTTTTTTTTTTTGTGGGGCCCAAAAAAGGGAAGGTTTATAAGGCCGGTATTTATACTCTTTTAAAAAATTACTGAAAAAACAAAACCCTTCCTTTGATTTTTGACTGTTTTTTAGGGAAAAAAACCCCCCCTTGGGGTTTTCCAAGCTTTTTCCCCAGGGGGGTTTTAACCTTATTCCATTAAACACGGGGATAAAGGAAGGGCCATTCCCAAAAACCCCTTTGGGGATTTTTTAGTACCTTGATTTCCCTTTGGCTCACAAAGCTCCTTCGTCCCTTTCCCCTTCATAAACATTTTCAGGAATTTTTTGGGGGGAAAATTT